>CAUYSK010127739.1:0-46659 GCA_963575035.1 Avahi laniger
AACTAAAGGACACGGGGAGCACTAAAGGGAGGGAAGGGCATGCCTTTAACCTGCATTTGGGTGAGGCAAAGACATAAAGTGTAACTAGAATGTTTGTACCCTCACAATACCTTGGAATAATAAAAAAATAAAATAAAAAAATAAAAAAAATAAAAAATAAAAAAGACCCAACTTTGTCAACTTCATTCAAGAATAAGAGAAACACATAAATGTTCTTGAACATGCAGGAAGATAGACACTATTGCTGTCATAAATCCTCTTTGATGAATCTAGATAATGGACTTTATACAATCAAAATATAAATGAAAAAATTGAGACAAAAAGAATAATGTGAATCATTAAAAATCACTTAACTATAAATCTAAGACTAGCACAAATGTTAACACAATGGTTAAAACAAATGGGAATACTCTACATTTGACTTGAATTGATATATATTTCTATATGTTATTCTACATTTGAATATTTATACCTTTTAGAACTAAATATAGCTCACTCTGTGTGCTTGTATATATATATAATTTATTTATATATATAAAATAAATAGGAAATACTAGAGGCATTCCCATTCATTGCCAACAACAGGAGGTGGTCTACTAATACCATGACTACGTAATACTGACCAGATAATACAATTAGAAAGAGAAATAAATTAAGGGCATAAAATTTGAAGAGAAGTATGTAATATTCTTTGCAGATGATATGATTTCGAATACAGAAAAATTCAAGTGCATCAAGAGGTCAACTATTTTAACAATAAAAAATTCAATAAATAACTTGTATAATTTATATACCAAATTTATGATTCTTTTTAGATAAAACTATCAGTGAATGAGAAGATAAGTATGAAGAAAAGATCAACTTACAAAATTTCAACAAGGGCAAAAAGGAAATACTTAGGAATATTTTAAATGCTAAGTATGTTAAGTGCATTGAAAAAGAAGTGTGAAAAATGTATATGAAGAAAACTTTTAAATTCTCAGCCAAAATGAAAACAAATGCGAAGTCAAAACAGAAACATCCAACAGCATAAAGATGTCAATTCCCCAAAAGTCATCTGTATATTTTATGTGATGTATAAGTTAAAGGCAATGAGCACATCAACAAAACGGCAACAAAGTAAACCGATATTAGTTCCACATATAAAAATAAACATCAGCCAAGTGCAGTGCTGTGCACCTGTACTCCCAGCTACTGGGGAGGCTGAGACAGGAGGATCGCCTGAGCCCAGGAGATTGAGACTGTAGTGCGCTGTGATCACACGCCTAAGAATAACCACTGCACTCCAGCCTGGCAGCACAGCAAGACCATGTCTCTAAATAGAAAAGAGAGAGAGAGAGAGAGGGAGAGAAACATAGAAGAATTACAAGAAAGTATTTAAAAACAGAATGAGAGAGTACTGGCTTTACTAGATGTTGATATAAAGTGCTGACACATGAATTGAGAGACAGATCAATGGAACCAAAAAGACCAAAAAGACAGAAATAGAATAAAATACATTTGGTAATTTATTTTATAATTAAAGTGGCATTTCAAATCATTGGGGTAAAAAGAATGACATAGGCTGGGTGCGGTGGGTCACACCTGTAATTCTAGCACTCTGGGAGGCCAACGCTGAAGGATTGCTTGAGGTCAGGAGTTCGAGACAACCCTGAGCAAGAGTAAGACCCTGTCTCTAATAAAAATAGAAAAAATTAGCCAGGTATGACGGTGCGCACCTGTAGTCCCAGCTACTTTGGAGGTTTAGGCAGGAGGATCGCTTGAGCCCAGGAGTTTGAGGTTGCTGTGAGCTAGGCTGATGCCACGGCACTCTAGCCCAGGCAACAGAGGGAAATTCTGTCTCAAAAATAAATAAATAAATAAATAAATAAAGTGATATACTATTTAGGAAAAGTTTTAGGACAACTGGATAGCCATCTGAAAAAAAGTGAAAGTTGGACTCATATCTTATACCAAATTAAATCAACACCAATTAAAGATCAATGGTAGAAAATACATTTTAGAAATCTTGACCAAAAAATGGGAAATATTTTCCAAGTACCTTATAAAAGCCAGAAAGCATAAAAGAGTGATAAATTAGACTACATAAAATGTAAATATTTGACATGACAAAGCTACCATAAATCAAAGCCAAAAAATAAACAGGGGAAATATCTGCAATTCATATAATTGTATCACACTGTGATAATTTGCCCAATAAAGAAAGAAAATGTATTGATTAGAAAATAACATAATAAAACAAAAAAACAGTTATTCATAGAAAAAAATATACAAATTGTTCTGAAACAAATGAAAGCAATGACCAAATTTATTCAAAGTAAGAGAAAACATTGATATATAACAAGGAGCTTGATAATATCCAATTGGTGAAAATATGGTTTAAGAAAACCTTTTATATATGCACAAGGAGGTGTAAGTTGACATAGACTCTATGTATAGGACAATTGGCAATATTTATCAATGTTACTATCACAATGTATCTATATCTGTATTAACATATGTACTAAATGATGGGAAATAGACTAAATCCTATCAGTAGTGGAATATTTAATAGATAATCCACTCTTATGGTTCAAAAATTTTTAAGTACAAAGCTGTATTCAGTGTAAAGTCTTCCTCTCATCAATGATTTTCAGCCAACCTATTTCCTTTCAAAAGGTATGTTATCTTGTGTATCTTTCCACCACAATCATATACATTCTTGTCTATAATTGAGTTTCTTGCATATTTTCAAAGTTAGATTATCAGTACCTTTGTACATATGCGCGCGCGCACACACACACACACACAGAGAAAGGAATGCTTATACACTGTTAATGGGACTGCAAATTAGTACAACCTCTATGTTTCTACTTAATGTTGGGACTCTGAGAATTTTTTTCCTTTCTTCCTTTTGCGTTTAACTTTCATATTTGTTATACTTTAACCAGTATTTCCAGTTTTTTGGTAGAGGGAGTTTTTAGGCTATTTATTTAGTCATACAATGCGGAATTGTTGTCAACAGGACATTTTTGAAGTGAAGCAATACTGGTAGCTTTGAGTCTAGCACTCTAAAAATGTTTGTGTGCCTGTTTTCTTAAAATAGTCTTAACTTTTTCCTGATATATTTTGTGCAAGTATCTTTCAATTCCTTGGTATTTTTATGTTTACTTGCACACATTGTTTTTAATCTCATATTAAACAAAAATCTTTATTTTTAGTTATGTGTGTACTTTATCATTGACACAAAATTATTTTAAATCAATAATTCGATACAATCATACTGATTTTGACCTATACAAATATCTTGGTCCTTCCCTGAAAGTGCTTCCACACTGTATTAAACTACAAGTTCAAGCTGTTGTCTTTTTTCTCTTCTCGGGAATACATATGTTAATAAGACTTTCGCTCTATGCCAAAATACAATAGTTTTAATGAGGGAATCTTAATTTGATTTATCCTAATATACTAATGTACTGAGCTAGAGAGATTTACAAAGAGTCAGTTAAAAAGAATAAAGCTAATATTTTATGATACACCATTTGTAGCTTTGATAGCACAGGAAAATAACATTAAGTCAAATTTTTAAAATCTTTCTAATTTTATAACTGTGTTGTATATTAAAGCTATTTGAATTGGATAGGGAAGGAATTTACTTTTAATATAAATTCACTGCATAATAATAACAGCAAGCTTATATTGTACTAAGTATATGCAGGCATTCTTCCAACTACTTTACATTTATTAACTTATTTAATGTGCACAATGGCCACCTTATGAAACAGGTATTATTAACCTTCCCAGTTCACAGTTATGGACGCTGAAGCATGGTGAGAGAAAATAACTTGCGCCAAGTCAAACCATTGGTTAGAGTAGAGCTTAGAGAGTCAATTCAGGCAGCATTCATCCACAGTCTAATCCCTTAACCACACTATATTTTTTCTTTTTCCCTGTTGCAAAATATAGTTTTCATGATTTCTATGGCTTAGACCATATTAGATAATGTATTGAATGGTTGTAATGAATTTTAATACTCAATTAGCCTGTTTTTGGAGAAAGCTTGTAATTTTTTACCATAGCAGGCTCATGTTCAAATTAGCATGTAGTATAAGTTTCCTTAAATCTTTGGTGACACCCACATTCTTATGTTATTAAGAGTCTCATAAAATTGTTTCAAAATATGTATTGTAACTTGGTCTATTTTTCTTAATGAGTTTGTGCAAATTTCTTGGTTTATTCAGCTTTTATAAATTCTATTACCTACATAAAATGCAGATTATCATAATATATTTTAGATTTATAGGCTTAGCATTACAGACCTGGAATGAACATTAGAGATTATCTCGTACAATCTCTTCATTCTATATGTAGATGAGAAACCTGAGGCCCAGAAGAATGGAGACAATATTTTATGGAGAGAAAAATCTTAATACATAACAAACAACAAAGCAAACAAACCAAAACTTTTTAAAAAATATATCTTTTGTTGGTTTGCATTATTCTTCCTGTATTGCTTTGTTGATCCAATTTAACAAAAATTAATTTCTTTTCTAATGTCAATCCTTATTCAATGCAGCATGCTACTTTTTAAATAAAAAAACTGTAAGTGCTTTTACTTTTTCATTTTCTTATCTGGAAATTGACCTCAAACAAATATTAACTATTAATAAATCCTAGAGAAATGCTTTGCTGTTGTAGGGAGTATCTAGAAGTTATAGAACATATTTTCGCAACATTTAAGGTTAACTTTTTCCATTAGATGGGTTTTAGGAAAACATCTTCAACACAGTTTAGTTTATTTCCATCCTTTTCATTTAGAGGATTTCCGTCAAGAATACTTTCACCTGTCGTTTATATTAGTGGTATTGGTGTGTATTTCTTTTCTATGTCTGCCATCTAAAAATTAAGATTCTAATATTGTACTGTCCCATGTGCATCCAATGTTGTATGGGCTAATATATAATCTGCTGCTGTAAAATTAAGACAACTGAGTACTTTTAAAGCATGCCAGGCAAATCAGTTGAGCAAATGGAAAAAAAATATTTTCTGAAACCCAACTGAATATTTCTTGGACATATTTATAGATGAGTTGTGCTTCTCTGCTTTCATTTGAACTGAACGGTCATCCATGTGTGAGGAAATAAATTTGAAAGCTAACTGAATGCTCTGGCCCGTGTTTCCAAGTATCTCCTGCATCATCTGGACTTTTAAATTTATTCCATCACACATGGATGGCTGCGCTCTCCAAATAAAGTTGGCAAAAGGTGATCTTTTTATGTTTGTGTTAATCTCAACTCACTGAGAAGGCAACTGCTTTTGTACAGTTTTACTGCATTTACAAACTCTTTCGTTTCAGCAATTTCTTCTTTATCCTCAAATTCTTGCCCAGATACTTTCTTCTTAAAAGATAACAGTCACTTTCTTTAAGATATAGAATATATGTAAGTGAATTAAAAAATATAATACAATATAATATAAGATTACACTAAGGAGAAAAACAAAGTTTGGGCATGTTCACAAACCAAATAATTTCTGAAATATTCTATTTGAAGAATTATCCCTCCTTCTACCCCCAACACACACACACACACACACACACACACACACACTCACACACACACATATGCACACACTGATCTGTAAAGCTAACATTTGGTGATTTAAAACAAATCTGAGTTTTGTTATCATCAGAGTGAAATAATAACAAAGACCTTTAAACTTGTTCACACCAATTAACAAGTTATGTTTGGAAAAATATCTACAGAGTTAGCATAATGCATACTGTTTATGCTGTTTTATGTAACAATATTTAATTAAGCATTGATTTTTGTTTGTATATATTGTGCCATATCAATATTCTCTTTATTAAAAGTAAAAATAGTGGGTAGAGCACATATTTCCATTCTATATATTGAAGTGAGTTGATCGACTTCAGTGTAATGTGGTGTTTTCTACCTTATAATTGTTTTGGGTAATGAAAGTGGGATTAAGAGTTGTGATATTTTAAACATGAAGAAAATGTACATTTTTAATAATAAAATTTGAGATATGATACAGCATTTTTCTCTAAATTAAAACTATAAAAATATATGATGAATTACACAAAAAATAAATTCTTAATTTTATTAAACAAATCCTATATTTTAAAAGATTACATGTAATAGTTTTCAATTACTGAATGGTAAAAATAGATATATTGACACAAAATCAGGATATCAGTAAAGCCAATTTTCTAGTGAGAAATAATACAGCATAAGCTGATTGATATAATAAATTGTCTGATTAACCTTATGTTAAATTTGTTTTAACAAATTAATCATGGAGCAACTTTTGAATTGCTTGTAATTTTAATTATCCTTGATTCTTAAAAAATCCAGTTTATCATTATAAATTCAACTTCACCAATATGAATCAGGCCCTTTCTATACAATTACGTTGATTCTATAGAAATTAGTGACTGATCAAAACATTTTGGTCCTAGCATATTATTTCTTTCTTCAAGTAGACTTATTACATATTTCACAAAGGTCAATTATAATAAATTTCTATTTGTAACATAGGTAAAAACATAGTATTCCATTTGTACCCATTTTCTACCAAGAGATTCAGTACTACATATTGTCAATGATTTCAGTTTCCTTAAACATTTTTCAAAGAGCAGCAAAAGACAATGTGAAATTAACACATGATTTATAACATAGAAAAGTAAAATAGTAAAAGAAATTGACCCAAGGGCTTAAATTTCATTGTCATATCTAAATTAAAGCATTTTTCCTATCATAAAGCCATTATGTATCACTTTTATGGTCTCATGATTTTGGCAATAGGATAGGGTTGGAAGAGGACTAAAGGAAGGAGGGTGAAAGAAATCGATCTTTTTCATTTTGAAATATTTTCAAGTACAATGTTTATATCTTAAAAATAATCTCAAACTTTCAGAAAAATTGCAAGTCCATTACAAAGAACTTTTTTCTCCGGAACTCTTTAAGGCTAAGTCGTTGACATGATGTCCTATTCTTCCCAAATACTTCAGTGAATATTTCCTATAAATACATCCTCCTACATACTGAAATAAAACCATCGGAATCACAATAATAGCACTGATACATAATGCAACCTAATTCTCAGACTCTGTTCAAGTTTCACTGCTCAACTGTGTCTTTTACAAGAAAATGATTCAGTATAGCATCATTTGCATTTAGTTCTCTGCTTCTCTCTGGAATAGGCTTTCTGCCTCTCTTTGACGTTCATGACCTTGATACTTTTGAAAAGTATGGCCTGTTATTTTGTAGAACGTCCTGAAATTTGAGTGTTAAGACTTTTCGTTAAAATTAGATACAGGTTATGCCTTTTTGCAGGAACATTATAGAATTGATATTGTGTTCTTCACATTGCATTCTATCAGGAGATGTACAATTTCATTTTGTCACATTACTGATGATGTTCACTTTGATCATTTGATTACATTGGTGTCTGCCAGGCTTCTCTTCTGTAAAATTATACTTTTCCTCCTTTTTAATTTATAAATACTTTGTGGGAGTCAAGTCAGCAGTCTGTTCTTGGTTCTTAGTATATTCTTGGCTAAAGAATGACCAGATATACCAAAAGCAAAAGAAGCACAAAACAAAGTTTATTGAGAAAGAGCAAAACAGGTTTATAAAGCAAGAGCAAGATACAGTTGCCACAGATGATGAATGGACCCTCTGTCATAGCAAGAGGCCCTGGTTATCGTCTGGGATCCTGTTCTATATCATCTGTATTGGGCCCTCCTCGTTGTTCAAACGTCACCATTGAACCACTTTGATGGACAGTTAATGACATGATAATTAGCCTTAGGTTACTCTAGGTCATTTTCTAGACCCTATTGTGTCTGAGCTATCTGGCATGTGGGCTGGGAAATTCACTGCATTCTTTTTCAGATTTGCAGGGCATATCTTCTTCCCCCAGGTATGGCAATTGCTCGAGGCAACACTGAGGTAGGGTATCCGCTTTTGTCCCTAGGAGAGCCGGAGACACCTTATTACCTACCTAACATTTCCCCACTCTCTATTCTAGAGGCCCAAATTGTTGGATGGGGGTGTCGCTTCATCTGGCTGCTTCCTGCTGAGTGAGGGGTGACGATTCCTATTAGGGTGGCCTTTTGTAGGTTCTCTGGGGGTCTCTCCAAGGGGCTTTGGTGTATGTCCTCAGTAGATTGTCGTAGGTGTGAGGAGGAGGTAGATGCTGGCGCTGGTAGAGAATGCAGGACCATTCGTAGCTTGATGGCTGCTCTGCTAGGCAGGATGAAATAAATTTAGTTAGAAAATTAATGAAGATTTATCCCAATATTAGAACTCCCAGGATGCAAGTAATGGAGTGACCAAGAGAATTACCAAGGACATCCACTAGGGCCTAGAGGTATCAGCTCACACCTGGAGATTAGAAGCAGACTCTAGGATGGCACTGATGTCCTGAACCTGTCTGGATTTGTTAACAAAAAGGCAACATCGTCCTTTTAAAAACAAGCAGGTGCCCCCTTCTGACTACTTATCTGAAGGACCCACATTAGAAGAAGTCCCCTTGAACAGGTACCAGAGATCCTCCATGGGAGTACACGAGTATTTGCTTCTAGTGTTGGAGTCCTCGTCTGCAGGTGATGGATGAGTTTCATTTTGGTTCTTCCATGGCTTCATTCAAAGATAATGGATCCAAGCAGGTATCCTTGGGACCTTAAAAGCAACTGGGGTAGAAACTAAGCCTGGATAAGAACTTTTTCATGCTGGGGTTAGCTGAGATGTGGGGGACCCATCCTTCTACAGCTTGAAAAACACTAAGTCCCCCAGCTGACAGAGAGGACTAGGCAGTAGCTTGTGTTCTTGCATCAGCTGCAAGAACTGGGCTACTTGAAGAGTGTGCTGGTATTCAGCCATTTCCTGAAAATCAAAATCCAAAGTGATCAGAAAAAAAGGCTAGCCAAAAAGCATTTCAAAAGCACTCAGAGAAAAGGGGGCTTTAGTTGCAATGTATAAACACAAAAGAGCAACTGGGAGAAGTTGTAATCAATTGAGTGCAGTCTCCTGGGTCATTCTGTGGAGGGCAAGCTTGATGCTCTAGTTAACTTGTACCACCTGGCCTGACGACTGAGGCCTCCAGGAGCAATGCAGGTAGCAAGAGATCTGCAGGGCCCTAGAGACATCCTGCACTACCTGTGAAGCAAAGGTAGGACTGTTGTCACCCTTCCAGGACCTGAGAAGGCCAAAATGAAGTATAATGTCCTCCAGAAGTCTTTGGGAAACTTCAGTGGCCTTTTCAGTCTTGCAAAGGAAAGCTTTAACCCAACAAGTAAAAGTGTTTACAAACACTAATAAGTACTTGAATCCTCTATAGGGAGGTGTTTCAGCGAAATCTACCTGCCAGTCCTCACTGGAATAGGTCTGCTTTTGTTGGGGTGGAGAGGAAAGTTTTACTCTCAAAATCCCTTAAGGATTATTGGTTTGGCAGATGGTACAAAGTGAGGTGGCCTATTTAATAATGGAGGCAGATCCATTCTCAGTCCCCATCCCTCAAGGCTATCAGTGGTTACCGATGGCAGCAGTTTGTTAACGATGGTGAACAGCATGCAAGCTACCACAGGAGTAAAGGAGAAACAAAAAGTTGTTCCAGGAGATGTCTAAGTGGCTTTGGGCTGAAGTGGGTAGCATTATGGGTAGCTTCTACCAAGTTTTTGACTTCTTTACCTGGTAATAGATAGAGGTTTCCTTTAAATAATCATCCAGAAGGGATCAAGTGGTATCCTTGAGTTAACCCGTCAGATACTTCTGAGGTGGAATAAGCTGGAATAGGGAGAGTGGGATTAGAAGGGAGTAGGGCTCCAACTAGGTTAGAAAATACTTCACCCAGGGCTCCCTGTTTGGCAGCTGTATCTTCAGCGTGATTTCCTCAAGCTGCTAGATCATCTCCCTTTTGATGTACCTTACAATGAACTATCACCACTTCAGCTGGTCCCTGAATGGCCTCTAAAAGTGCATGAATCTGTTGCCCATACTTAACTGGCATTCTTTGAGTGGGAAGGAATCCTTGCTCTCTCCAAATAGATGCATGGACATGTAACACCAATTAAGCATATTTAGAATGTGTGTAGATGGTCACTCTCTTGTCTTTGGCTAACTAGAGAGCTCGGGTTAGGGATATGAGTTCAGCTAATTGGACAGATGTATTTGCTAGTAAAACCTGGGCCTCCACCACTTCTATACTCTGGGTCACTATTGCATAGTTTGCTTGTTGTTTCCCATCCTTAAAAAAACTGCTGCAACTGGTAAACCACTGGTGAGCTTGAGAGATGGGGACTGAGGATAGATCTGTCTGGGGAACATCGTGACGGAGCACAGCTTCTTCACAATTATGCACTGGCTACTTGGTTCCCCTAACATCTCTTCTAGAAGAAGAGTGGTGGGGTTAAAACGTGGGCAGGTTTCAATATTAAAGTCAAGATTTTCTATAATCATAGCCTTGAATTTTAATAGGTGGCTTTCTGAGATCCATTTTGTCACCCCTTCCTAGAGGAGCTTGGAGGCCCAGTAGGTGGTTCTAAGAGTAAGAGAAGCTTCCATAGTGAATTTAGTGCCCTCTGGTAAGAGTAAGATATGGCTGCTATCACCTTCAAACATGTAGGACATCCTATAGCAGTGAGGTCCAATTTCTTTGACAAATAGGCCACTGGTTGTAACTGCAGCCCCCCAAAGCTGTATTAACACCCCGAAAGCTATACCCTGTCTTTCACAGACATACAAAAAGAAGGCTCTCTGAGGATGTGGTAGTTCCAGGGCCAGGGCTTGGAGTAAAGCTTTTTTCAATGCCTGAACAGGCTGTTTTTGTTCAGGTCCCAATATTAGAGGTTACTTACTGGTGTTTCTTTTTAGGCTTTTATAAAGGGTCTTAGCCAGAAGCCCATAATTAGGTATCCAAATTTGTCAAAACCCATAAGCCCAAGAAAAGAGCACAGAAGGGGCTGAGTGATGAGTTCAGGTAAGTGAACTATGGCCCAAACACATTCTAGGGACAACTCTCATTCTCCTGGGGTGAGAACAAGCACCAGATAGGTCACCTTAGGTTGAGCCCCAGTTGGGCTTTAGGATGGGATACCCTGTAACTCTGTCAGCCAGGAATCATAGGATTCAAACGGTGTGTTCCTGTGCCTCCTCTAAGCTCCAGGAGCAGATCAGTAGGTCATCAACATACTGAAGTACCACACCCCAGTAGAGTCGAAAGCCATCTAGATCTTTCCCCAAGGCCTGGCCAAAAAGATGAGAGATGTCCTGGAACCCTTGTGGCAACACTGTCCAGATTAATTGGTAGGGTGTTCCATGTTGGAATGTCCCTTCAAAATCAAATACATTTTGGCAGTCAGGGTGGAGAGGGACGCAAAAGATAGCATCCTTTAAGTCTAGGACACTGCAATAAGTGGTTCCTGGGGTTATGTTGCCCAGTAACATATAAGGATTGGGTACCACAGAGTGTAAAGGCACCACTGCCTCATTGACTGCCCTTAAACCTTGCACCAATCAGTAAGGACCATCTTTTTTCTGGATAGACAAAATAGGGGTGTTACAAGGAAAGCAAGTTGGAATAAGTAGAACTGTAACTAGGAATTTTCTTATAAGGGGCTCAAGATCTGCCTGAGCCTTGGGCTGCAAGGAATATTGTTTAACACGGGGATATTCCTGCTGCAGTCTGAGATGAACCATAACAAACTGGGCCATTGTGGTACAACCTGGGGAACCAAAGTCCCAAACTACCGCAGGGATATTTGCCTCCCAATCCTGTTGATCTTGACCTGAGACCTTTAATTCCCTTAAGATGTCTATGAGACTGGGTTCTTCCTCAGGGTAGAAAGAAACCCATGCTCACAGTTTAGAAAGCAAGTCACATCTTAGAGCATTGACATAAAAAGTAGGATTTACCAGCAATGAATATTCAATGATCACATCCTCCCACAAACAAGCAAAGGAAGAGTAAAGAATTGTTTGACAGGGACCCCGGAGACTCCAGTGATCATACAGGATTCAGTGCCAGTTTTCCAGAGTAGATGAGAAGGATAGAATAGGCAGCCCCAGTATCAAAAAGAAAATTTACTGGCCTACCTTCCACTAGAAGAGTTACCTTTGGCTCCATTCCAGTGATCATTTTCTGCCAGGGGCTGATGAGAATGGGCTCCTTCATTGTTGTGCTATGATCCGGTCAGGGGACTGACTTCCCTCCTGGGATGATTCCATAGGACAGAGTGCAGTTCAGTGATCTGTTTGATGGCACCGATGACAAAGGGCTTTGGGCAGCCTGTCCTTGTTGGGGCAGTCTTTGGCCCAATGCCCTTTCTGTCAGCAGATGCAGCACTGGTGATCCCTTCCTTTGGTGGGAACTTTGGCTGTTGGTCCAAATGTATGTGCCAATGCTGCCATTATCTGAACATGCCTATCTGCTTTCCTCCTTTCCTCTCTCCTTCTCCTGAGACTGAGAGTCAAGCTCAGAAGCTCTATAATAGAAAATAGAATTAGTGGCAGCCACTATGTCATCCAGGGATGTGGTAGGGTCCTGGACAAGCTTCAGGAACTTTTTCCTAATACCTGGTGCTGCTTGGGTCAAGAATTTGTCTTTTAATATTACATTTCCCTCATAGGAGTTAAGATTGAGAGTGATGTGTCTCCCTAATGCTGCCCAGAGACAATCTAGGAAGGCTATGGAGTTTTTCTCAGGCTCCTGGGTTGTGAGTGGAGACCTTGGAATAGTTGACTTCCTTTTGCCTGGTGGCCTTGAGGCCAACCTGGACACATACTAGAAAGTGTTCTCTCTCCCACTTCTCTTCTGAGGAATTATTATCCCACCTTGGGTCAGTCATGGGCACCACTGTTTCACCCACTGGATATTTAGGATTTGAAAAGTACAATCCAATAGCAAATTTTAGTGTCTCCATTAACACTCTGGATTTCTCAAAATCATTTAAAGTCTGTCTTAGAATAATATGTATATCTTTCCAAGTCAAATCATAGGCTAGCCACAAATGATGGAATGTCTCTATGTACTCATCAGGGTGATTAGTGTAGCTCGCCAGATCCTGTTTTATTTGTTTTAACTCTATTAAACTAAAGAGCTTATGGACCAGGGTTGGTCCAAACTCCTTCACTGCTTCCACCAAGGGCAGGAGCTGAGCTGCTTTTCCCCCTGGTGGAGGTAGAGACAGCACCACTTCCCCCTTTGTGGGGCCCCCTTTAGGCCTCCCTGGGTATGGCGGCAGCTTGGAATAGGTTTCAACTTGAGGGGGATCTCTTATCACCACAGTCTTGCAGGGCTCCAAACACCTCTTGCACCACAGATTTTCCTGTAAATAAAAGAAAGCCTGTACATATGGCATCAGCCCATTTTTCTTCCCTTTGGTGAGAGGTCCGATTATAAGATGGTTGGGTGATTTAGAATCCCATGTGGTGGCCACTATTCTCCACTGTCCAGCTGGTACTGTGGCCAGGCAATTATGCAAAAGAAGATTAAACAGTTCTTCTTCAGAATGTCTGGATCAAACTTGTCCCAGTTAGAGAGAATGCATCCCTAAAGGTTGCTAGGAGGGATTTTTGATCCCTGTGCACGCATCTAGAAAGTAAGGAGGGAAATAAAAAAGAGAGAAAGGGAGAGACTTTGCCAGCTGGGATCTGTTAGAGCTGGGTGTCCTTGGGTAACAACCCAGGCCTTTTGGCTGAGGAACCAGTCTGGACATCTCCTTTCAAATTGAGAGGAAGAGAGGCTGTGCATGACCCCTCAAACCTAAGAGCCTCTCATTTTTTAAGCACCAGGATAATGATATCTGTTGGTATAGCTACCTGGTCATTTTTAAAAATACTAGCACCAGTGATTGGGTGGCCAGCCATGATAAGGAAGGCTGGGACAGAGCAAGAGAAGCAGCTTGAAGGCGAAGGAGAAAGATTCAATAAAATCAGAGGTGTAAGTATTTAACTGTGCTCTGCATAGGAGAGACATACCAGGGATAGACACAGAAATGATGCCTTAATGTAACCCAGATCTGTTCATGTACAGGCGTGTCCACAGGCTGTATAAACCCTTGGGTCCTAAAAGAACCCTGCAAATTAGGCACTAAGTCCCACTTTCCTTATTACCAGGCATACAAGTTCACTCTGAGTGAATGAGCCAGGCACTAGATGGCTTAGTGCTGACAAAACCAGGAGGAGGAAACATTGTTTAGCCTTAACCAGGAAGGGGCCATAAGCACCCCATCAGAACAGAAAGGGAAGTACATTGTCAAAACCAACCTGAAACCCCAAAACACAAGAGTTACACCTCAGAGCCTTCTTCCCTAAAGTGAAACAAAATGAAAGGTTTCTCCCCTACTGCAAGGGATGCATTTCTAAACTCCTATCACACACCCAGGTCTAGCCGAGAACTTGACCGTGTAGTTTGAAAAATGGAGAGAGTGGAAAATGGAAAGCAAGCACCAGTGTCCTCTCAAGCACTAGATACAAGGTGGGAAGATCCACAGCAAGAGTGTTTTCATGGAAAAGGGTGAGCTGGCTTCCCTAGACAAAGTGATCCAAATCTCGGCACCAAGATGTTGGGTTGGCAGTCTGTTCTCCATTCTGGGTGTGCTCTTGGCTGAAGAATGAACAGACACACCAATATCAAGGCCAGCAGGAAACAATGTTTATTGAGGAAGAACAAAATACATTCACCAGATGACAAATGGGTCCCTGTCATAACAAGAGACTATGGCTATGGTCTGGAGTCCTGTTTTATATTGTCCAGATTAGGCCCTCCTTGTCATTCAAATGTCACCATTGAATCACTTTGATGTACATTTAATGACATGATAATTAGCCTTAGGTTACTCTAGGTCATTTACTAGACCCTTTTGTGCCTAGGCTGTCTGGCCCACCGGACTAGAGAATTTCCTGCATTCTTTTACAGATTGGCAGGGCGTTTCTCCCTCCCCAGATGTGGCAATTGCTGGAGGCAGCACCTAGTGAGCGGGCACCCACTTTTGTCCCCAGAAGAGCTGGAGGTCCCTCTACCTAACAGTGCCAAGACACATTATAGGAGAAAGAGAAGTGGAGGACTGGCTAGCAAAGGTGTTTTTTTTTTTAATTTTTTTTATTAAGGGGGTACAAATGTTTGGGTTACGTATGTTGCCCTTGCTCCCGCTCCCCCCTCAAGTCAGAGCTTCAAGCGTGTCCATCCCCTAGATGGTGCGCATTACACTCATTATGTATGCATATAACCATCCCCTCCTCCCCGCTCCCAAGTTGTTTTGTTAAGTAGACAAAACCTCACAGGTTTTGTCAGAGCAAATAGATAGAAAATGTTACTTTAAGACTTTTAAATGTGTCAGACATTCAGTTAATTTATCCTAGATGGGACAAGCAAGGCCCTGAGAGAAAGCCTGGCTGCATCATGTAGATGCTCTACAGATGCAATCTCCCTTACAAAAAACAGCTATGCAGGGCTATTTCTGTTTGCTGGCTCTCCAAACAGACATCTCAAGATATTTCAAAAAAACATATTTTGGGGTGAATTTTGTTTTCAGTATGAAGTAAACTATAGTCTAGGTTTACATTTACTTTATAAGAGAATAATTAAATAAATTAATATGAATAAGTTCAATATTTCCTGTAAAGAAGTTTCTGGTCATATTATTCATTTTTCTTAAAATATAATTAACTTTATGTATATGTGTGTGTGTGTATATATATATATATATATATAAACTGTCAAAATATAAAATTACAACAAATTTAGTCATAGATTTAATTAGCTTTTATTTGCAATTCATTAACGGGGCAGCCTCTATTCTATAAAATAGTATAAAAGATTCCCCTGGCAATGGTGGAACAGTTGATTTTGAAAGGTGGGAACAATAAAACAGAATAATAGAAAAAAAATGATTAGTTAATATTCAGGTTACATTTTTATGAGGGTTAAAGCAAAAGGGAATTCTTTATTAAACTGACTCATTTAAAGTGGAATCTGCTGTTTTCAGGAAAAACTGGTCTGTTTTGAGATCTATTTGCTTTCTTAAAATATCGCTTTGACTATATAGAATTCAGCATGAGTAATTCCATTTTGGTTTCATCTAGTCTTTTGAATTCTGGTAGAGGAGCTCAGTCCAAAACAATGACATCGCATCATTTTGTTAAACAACATGTATATACTGTTATTTTTAAATGCTAATAATTACAGTCTATATTTTCCAATAGTAACATTACCACATGAATCATCATTTAGAGATCATACATTCCAAAACATATGAACCCACAGTATAATTACTTTTCATAAAAAGGCCTTTTTGTACTAAAAAGATGCATGCAAAATAACAATTTAGTTATAAAATTGTTCTTTTATAACACTAGGGAGATTTATTTCTTAGAAATTCTTTATGACGCATTTGCAATTGTAGTTATGAGCATGACAATCATGGTGCATAGATCTATAGATTTATCTGTCAGTAGAAAAGGCCATTATTACAATATCTTATCACTTTAAGAAAGATTATGTTTTCTTTCACATGCTCTGAGATGATTTTATTTCCAAATTCTATTTTTAATTCTTTATGTGTGATTCAAATCACAATACTTGACTAAATTTAATAGAACAATTATGCACACTATTCACTTTGGCCAAGTTGGAGAAAAGTATTTATTTGAAAAGCTTCTTGGACCTAGGCAAATTGCTTTCATTCTAAATTGTCCAAGGCTTCAATAAATACTGGTAAGAAAGCCCTGTGTTCTTTAAACTTCTGTTTGGTATAATATCTTTCATTGATTTCTAAAAATATTGACTAGAGTTATTGTTAATTCTAGCCTATTTTTTGATAATTGACTAGAATCATTGATGTTAAGCATTCAACTAATTTTATAAAATAACTTATTATTTACTTCTTTTTTCTTTTAAGAGAAAAGTAGAATAAAATGTCTTTAACTTTTTAAAAGTCAAAAAGGTAGACACTACAAACTAGACTTTTCGAGAACTTTTTTCATTTCTCGTAAAAATGGGAGAAACATTTTTTTCTTTTGTTATTTATTTTCTTTAAAATAACTCAAACTCTTAGATTGTCACGATATCAAGATGAATATAAACAAATAATCCCATTTTTTTAAAAAAGAAACGAGAACAACTGTAATGCTAAATTTAAATGAAAATGGTGTCATAATTTTAAAATATATCATCGGTAAATTTTTCCCATATGTAGAATAACCAAAAATGAATGAAAAGGCAGACACTGCAGAAAGTTTCATGAGATCACAATACATAGTAAAAGAAAAAATAGCAATACTAGAAGTCAAACAAAAAATTAACAGTATATTTAAAAGCATATTATAAATAAAAAAGCACTTTCCTAATTTGTTATTTAATAATATTAATATTTATGTAAATATTTCATTATTTAGACAGGTTAATGTACTCAACAGCTTAAAAAGTACTGAGTATTTTTTGAGAAGAGTCTGTTAATGTGAGAATTGTATTTTTTAAAAAATAGGTCCATGTATGTTTATTAATCACATATAAGCTTAGATAGTTGTATGAACTTTGTTCCTCAGAAGGGTGGAAAATGTAAAAATGAACAAAATTATTTACTTTCACTTAATGATCAATTACTGACTGATTCATGCATTATGGTCGGCAATTTCCAATCACAGAACTTCCTTCTTTAAAGCTAGTATTTTTGACTTGCATGATATAATTCAACATTTAAAACTCTTTACTCAGCTGTAATTTTTTTTTTAAAATCACCTCCTCATGTATTCGTTTTTAATAAGAAAAGTTACATTTTTAGCAGTAATTATTTAACAGAAAAAATATAAAATTATTAACTAAGTTATAATTTAGTATTCTACTAGTTTTATTTAGGATATGGAGTCTTTACTTTATCCCACTATTTTTTTTAGAGATAAACTTTGTCCTTGTTTAAACGAGTTCTTCTACTTGAGCCAGACGATTTTCAATCACATCAAATGTGAAAAGAATTGAGTGTAGGACCTGAAGCTGCATTTCAAGGGACATATTCAGGACATGCTCTTCACTATGATTATAAAACAAAGATATGCAAATTTTTTGACTATTTTCTTGGCTATTTTTAATCTCTGCTCATAATGTGTTTTTGCCATATTAAATCCTATATGGAGTGGATTTAGGAAATTATTCTCAATCTTTTCTGAATTCTGTCCATAATCTAGTTAGATTATCAATTTTGGATCCCAGAACAAGATACTAACTATAGTATTTTGGCATACTGAGAATTTTAAGCTAGAAGAAATTGTAAAAACCAAGGAAGTTTTACTCTCTGAATATTTTCCTCTCTTTCCCCTGAAGACCTTATATGGCAGGGGTCCTGCCCTATACCCAGAATGAAGGGATGTCACACAGGGATGTCAAAAGGGATCTGGACAATAAGCCTTGTTAACTTTGTCCAAGTTTATTACCATTAAATCATGCACTTTTGTCCCTCAATCATATTTCCACATAGCTGTCTATAAAAATACACAGTTTTCCCTGGGTCTTTAGTCCTTCATTTCCTTTTATTTATTTTTATTTTTTTTATTTCAGGAAATTATTGGGGTACAAACATTTTGGTTACGTGTTATGACTTGCCACATACCATCCATGATTTGAGACATGCCCTTCCCCCACAAGAACTCTCACCATGTCCATTAGTTGTGAGTTTACCCACCACCAACCTCTCGATCCCCAAAGAATATTACTACTGTGTGAGCACCTTAATGTTGATCAGTCAGTGCCAGTTTGATGACAGGTACATATGGTGACTATTCTTCCATTTTTGTGAGACCTCACTTCGGAGGATGGGCTCAAGCTCTATCCAGGAAGTCTCTTGTGTCACATAAAGCTGATACCAAATACATTTTTTATGCTTTTCACTTGTTAACCTGTTTTTTGTTTTAGGGGTCACAGCCGTGAACCTTGTGAAGGGTAAGGAAAATAGATTATTTTTCTTCCTATACCATTTTCATTATCTTTCATATCCACAATAACTCAATAATTTTAACGATGTCATAATCCTAGCTGAGTTTTGCAGTACAACTGTTTTAGTACTCTCTGAGAGAAAGAGTACAAAATATGTATAGGAATTCAGTCGTGGCCCTGTAAACCATTTGTTGTTATGTATTATCTTAAATGACACAGATTGGATTTTTGATATTTTAAATAATAAAGGCTTCCACACTTGAAAGATTAACTTTTATTCAATAAGCACCTGGATAAGATATGTTAATGTCTGCCTTGTGAATCCAACTTGTTAATATGGAGTTGACACACAGCTAAATCCTATTTCCTCAAGGTCTCAATGGGGCAAAGCTTCATCACTTTCATTGAACTCCAATGTACTGTAAGAAAATTCTTGATTTCTAAGTATTGGTGAAGTACACTGTTGTCTTCTCTCTTCAATAAACCATTCTCTAGCAGATCCAATCTTCTAGAGAAAATAGACACTTATATTCTTTGAAAAATGACTTAAATATACCTTATAATAAATTAATTGCAAATTGCAAAAGTATGATGAGTTTAAGACCATTGGAAACTCATCAATACCTATGTTCTGCACAAATATTAGATTTAACAAAAAAGTCATAGAATCTGTTAAGTTTTTGCCTTATTCTTCCTCATCTTAAACATAATCTTAAACCTTCTTTCTCTTTCTGTGATTAAACATCATTTGGGGGAAAGAGTTAATAATTGCTCGAGGAAAAAAAATCTATTTTTCAGATGCAAAATGCTTTAAATGATCATGTCCAGTTTCTTCAGACTGTTTAAGGAATTGTGCTGTCAGTAAAGTGCATTACAAGCTTTTGAAACAAAATTTCAGTAATTCATCCTTCATCTTTTCACTTCAATTTTCTAGTGCATATTTTCGTCATCAATGACTTCTTCCACAAAAGGTTTGTGAACTCTGTTAAGGCTTACAACACTGACAAAGGCAATAATCATCTATTTATTTGTACTTGTTTGGAGTATGAAACTAAAAGTGATCAAAAACAACGTGAATTAGGAAAATTCAGATGAGATTGTTATTCAAAAATAATTTTGTTCCCAATTGAATGTGAACTTAGATGTGCAAAATTATGAAAATAAATGTGCTATCAAATTTCAAAGGTTTTATAAAAGATCATTTGTTCCTTTAAACTCTAAATAGAAGTAACATATAAGTTGCTTATTGCACATTTTCTAGCATAATTCAATGAAGCAGCATGTTTAGGGTTTTAAATTTTGTTTTTCCATGAATTTCGATATTGTTTCAGAGTAGAATGCTGTGTTTAGAGAGATAATGTATTTTCTCAAGGAAATTAAATCTGTATCTTCTTTAAAAATTCAAAAGAAAGCACTTGTTTTGTTAGGGTGGCAGATTTTATTGTTATATTGTATCTCACTAAAGTAGTGGCATGTGTCTCAAAGGCCATACTTGGGTTCCCTGCTGCCATCATAAATGAGTATGAAGCCATTTCCCTGGTGGAAATAGCTCTAGGACTCACATTTCATTATAATGCAGCGAGCTGGTGTTCCACCAAATACAACAAAACTAAATGCTTCTCTTCTACTCACTACTTCTGTTTAGAAAATTCAAAGGGGATTGCAACAAAAAAGGTAGTTTATACTAATGTAGAACTATTCAATTTATAATTATAGCATTTTATATCTATTTTATAAGGGCATCTATTGACTTTTAAATCTTACCATCCAGAACTTCACGATATTTGTCAAAGATCCAAACCATTGCTGAAATTTTACGTAAAGAAATCTAATTCAAAATAATATATTTTCTTCTTAGATGTAATTTACTTATCCTACTGACATTTGACAGAGTACATTTTGTAAACAATGGAAATTCATTTGCTAAGAAGTTAAGAAAAAATATATCACTCTCCAATTAGGATTTAGTTTATGTAGTCATTTGATCTTAGAAGCTAATTTCTAAATTTACTAGTTTAACTAATTATTCATGTACTTCAAAAAGATTTACTTAGTGAATGACTGCATACTCTAGTCTTTTATAGATGCATATGTTGCTTTAGTAAATTTAACCTTTCACTTGCAGTGGTACAATAGGAGAAAAGATACTGGATATTTTGTGGTTGCCAGAAATTGAAAGTTTCACGACATGAAAGCTAAAACCACTTTCTTGGTCTTGTGTAGAAGGTACATCATGAGACTGAGTACCTTTGAGTTCATCATTTTTTTTTCTATGTTAATCAATAATTTTTGCAATGTAGTAAAAAAACATTTATTTATTTATTCATTGCCTCATTTACTCAATCAATAATTATTGCATGCTTTGATGAGTAGGTACTACATGAAATAACCCATACAAAAAGTGAGTTTTAAAAATCCTATCATTAGTTATTGTTGTGTTTTGCCAATTCAATTCTAATGATGAATAATAGGAAGAAAAATAGCCAAGTGATTTCCAATGCTAGATATTCAAACATTTAATAAAGTTCATGAGTTAGAGAATTTCAGCAAACTTACCAGATGTCTTCTATTTCTATGTGGCTTATTTATTAAATCAAGAGAAATTTTTTTTAAAAATCCAAGTAATGAAAATAAATTTTATTTTTAATATTATTCTAGTTTAAGTCTATATACTTTGAAATAAAAGCAAATATATATAGAAAATTTTGAAACAACTCAAATAAATTAACAAAAACATTGAATAGACTCACTTGATTAAACAGAATTTCTCCAGAGAAGCAAAAAAGTTATTAAATTTAAAATTGATAATTAATTAATTTTTGAAGAATACTTGGGGAAATCCATAGATTATTTCTGTGGCCCTATTTAATTCAGTTATGTTGTTATATTCAATTCGAGTTGATATCTGATTTTTACCACTTTTACTTGATAGTCAGTTTATCATTCTACATGTCCAGGAAAGATTTGACATAAAATAAAATTTGTTTTTGTTTAATAGTTTTTGGTGAAAAAATTCCAGTTACTCATTTATTTTCTTGGACAGATTAAACTCTTTAAAAACATTGATAATTAAAACATTTCATTTCTTTGTCAAATACATGCATATGTACACTTAACAGCACATATAAAAGAGTAATTTGAACAATTTTGCTTTTTCTTGCTGTATAACCAAGGACGTACAATAAGCATCTTTTCTATGCCTTAGCAAACTGTTATACTCATTTCTAAGGTTGAATCAACTTCCAGTATTTTTTCTTTTGAGCTTTCATTGTTGTGAAACATCTTTGAGAGTTTTACAATGTGAAATTTTGGCTGGTATACTTCCTCTGAAATATCTTCATCTTTTTTTCACAATCGCTTTCCTCATTTGGGGAAATGGGGAAGAAGAGTAGGCAAAGAAAAAATTATCTGTTCATTTATCTTCTCTAAATTCCTCTGACTGCACATCAAAATTTTCTCTAACATCCGGTGTCAACAAGCATTCCCATGGGCAGCTATTTCTTGTATAATTCTATTTATGTTGGAATTTCACTTCCAGTGTTACCACTTTTCTTTTCCTTTGCAGAACTTTTGTCATTTTTGGCCAATTCTCACTTTCAATCATCCACTTTTGTAAAATATCACTTGGGTTTATCACCAGGAGACAAGAAGGCAACACAACTACACGCTTGTTGGCAGGAATTGAATAAAAAATGCTCAGTGGCCCTTTGCCATCAGACTTTGAAGTACATGATTGTCAGTGATCATGATGAATAGGGTGTTTATAGAGTGATGTGTGGATGGAAGAGCTAACAGTGAAGTGTATACTCTATGCAGTTAATCACAGTTAATAATACAACTTGATTAACAAATTTCAACCATTATTTTGGGGGACTGATTTTATGAACTAAATGTGGCAAGAAAAATTTGTGAATATCAGAACCATGCAAAGTGAGGACTGCCTGTTTTTAATTTCAGATAGAAACAATTTAAAAAATCTGAGTATATGTTATTTTTATGTAACTGTGTTCACTGAAGAATTGATCACTAACAATAACAAAGATATTATTACATTTCCTCTATTTCACCAAAAGAAGATTTTATGGATAGTAAAAATTTTCTTCAAGTCTATACTTATGGCCATACCAAATGTATTCCTCTGTGCATTCCAAATATGTAGAACATGTAAATAACCTTAATTTTTAAGGAAAGTTTACTTTGTAGTATTCTTCTTAGCTATTCTTAGGAGTAATTGAACTCTGTGCTTAGTTTTGCTTACTGTTTATAAACTCACACAGATCTAATGTTTATCTTTCAGTGTTCCACTAGCAGAACGACAAATGCATCCAATTTTAGTATACAGTTTTTCAGTGTCTAGATATCTCTCAATTTTTTTCATTTTTTATCAATGTATATATAGCAGAGCTGCATGATTTAGTGTATATCACAGGCACTCTTGTCAGGGTCAAAATGAAAATGAGAAAAGAAAATTATTCTGCTACTCTCATAAGACTGTACTTTGTTCTTATATCATTGCAACCAATCACTGGAAAATGTAGTTGGTGAAGAAAATGTTTCCTCCTAGTGGGAACAGAATTTTTGATAGGCAGAGCAGCTTTAGTCATGAGTTAAAAGTACTCCCCTAAGATTTGGTTGATTTTTGTCTCCCAGCAGGGTCCACTCACACAAAGTGTCAAAATGGCAGGGAGTCATCAAGCTAATGTCTGGTTAGAAAACGTTTGACAGTAATCTAGAGTCATACCAATATCAAATGTAGGAACAAGAAAGGCAGGGAGTAAGGAGCACAAAGAGTTCAGGAAAGCAAATGTAAGCTCTCAAGTACAAGCAGACTGGTGAACAGGCCCACTGGAGACAACCAAATTTGACAACAGTGACGAAAGGAAAGGTCCCCATGTTTACTGTGCAGCCTGCAATACATTCAGATGCTATTCTTTTTTCCCCTAAAATTTAAATGGATAATGTTTTCACTGCTAATACTTGTAATCCTCCAGGAATGTTAGAAATAAATAATTTCAAAAGGAGGCAGATGAGTAGTAAAAACAGAGATTACATCAAGAAAAGAAAAATATTTGTCAATGAGACCTTTTTTTTCCTTTGTCTACCTCTTGGCCCCATTTCTGAAATTATAAATGGAATATTCAGTTATTATACAAGTTAAAGTAGAAAAAATTATAATGTACTATGTATTGAAAGTTGAGTCTAGTCCTCTTTCTCAGATTAACTTCCTCATTTCATGTTATTTGTCTTTCAGACTCTAAATAGATCAGTATATAATGGGATGTTGGTTAAGACTTTTCCTGTTACTCTGGATTTGGAGTAGTTGACAGAATTATTAATCAGAGGCCAAAGCTGAAGAAAAGAGTTGTTGAGCCTTCCACATTCCAAAGACAGCCAAAAATTACTGGGAGAGGTATTTACTAGGGCTTACCAAAAAAAAAAAAGAAAGAAAGAAAAAAAAAAAACCTGTTGCTACTGCCAAGTACTGTATCAACCATCATTTCCCAATACACAGTGAGTGAGTGGAGAGAAGGAAGCGAGCAAGAACCTTGGTATTAGGGGTCTTTTATGTCCTAGAGAAAACTGTTGTGGCTCTTTAGACCCATAAAATAGAGGGAAGTACTTTTCCTCCTTTCTAGTTCAACTAAGGAGAAACCGGCTCTAAGAGAGCCACTTATGGAAATGAACATTTTTAAGAAAATGAGGCTTAGCCAGGCATGGCGGTTCACTCCTGTAATTCATCATTTTCGGAGGCCAAGGCTGGAGAATAGCTTGAGGACAGGAGTTCCAGACTAGCCTGGGTAACATAGTGAGACCCTGTCTTAAAAAAAATAAATAAATTGGCCGGGCTTGGTGGCATTCACTTGTAGTCCTAGCTACTAGGAAAGCTGAGATGGGAGGATTGCTTGAGCCCAGCAATTTGAGGTTACAGTGAGCTATGATCAGGCCAGTGTACTCTAGCCTGGGCAACAGAGTGAGACCCTGTCTCAAAAACAAACAAAAAAATGAGGCTAATATTTTGTTCCCTGGTTGGACTTCTAATGGACTCTACAATCTGAAGGACATGGGTTTTGGGGAGATCTCGATATATTAATTTGGGATTTGAGAAAATATTTTAAGCACAAGGTCTGGTGCCTGCTTCTTCCCAAGGTGTAAAGTTTAAAGAAATAACCCACAAGCTGCTCTCCTAGCTTGGGCTGTGCAATGCAAGCCAGAGGGTCACCAGCTCCAACCTCCCATTCCTACACCTCTCCCCAGCATGGACACCCTCCTCACTTTGCTGGTACTCTGACATCCAAGGCCAGTGCTGATGTCCTTTTTCAGGGGCACTGTCCTGAGATGATTTGGGCTAACTTGTCTTCCATCACTCTGTGTGGAAATATTTATTACTCAGGTTGTTCTCTGATACTCATCTCTGGGCTGCCAGGAGTCCTCAAATCAATTTATATCACTTTCCAAGGTACATAAAGTGCTTCTTTCGATATACTTTTGTCTACTCAAAAGTAAAAATTGATAAAATTTTTTAAATATGACTATGAATTCTAGGGTCTCTTCTGGTTTTCATTTGCACTTCCAATTAAGAAGTAGCTTTCATATATTTATTGGATGTTTGCATTTCTTTTGTATGAAATATTAGTTCATATATTTGCCTTTGTTTTCTAAGTAGAGATGTTTATACCATTTTATTATATTGATTTCTAACTACTATTAATATATACCTTTTTGACTTAATTAGCTTTTCTCTGTCAGATGTTATACAGGTTTTCAAAGCATGGCATTGAACTGTTAACTTTCTCTCTTTTTTTTAAAATCAGAGACATATTTAATTATTATGGAGACAAAGATATCTTTCTGTCTTTTGTGGCATAGCTAGAAATGCCCTCTCAAACCAAACTTATGAAGATAGTTAGACCTAAATTTGAGTAAAATATGAATATAATCTAACATTATGATAAAAGCAATGATGAAACATTGTATGACTATTATTATTTCTGCATAGCTAATATTAACAACTTTTCCCATCATCATCTATAGTAGTAAAACTAACTTTCAGTGGTATCAATTTCATAAATTAGCTCATGCACTTTTATTTATTTAAGATATCTTAATTATTTCTATTGATTCATCTATTCTTTAATTAGTACTATATTTCAATTACTGTAATCTTATATCATGCTTTATTATCTTCTGAAAGTATTTCTCTTATTAATCTCCTTTTCCCTGAATTTTCATGATTATATGCATTTAATTCTTACTTACTTTACCAGATGAACTTTAGAATCATCTTGTTAATTGATACCTTCCCCCAAATGTGTATTTGTTTATTTTTATTGCCTGGACTTATAAAATAATTCAAAGGGAATTTTTAGTTTTACTACACTATAATTTTTAAAGACATGTAATGCTTAATCACTTATTCAAATCACTTATATTTCCATCTGTTATATTACCTTCATATCTGTCCTTTTTGTTTCTTAAGATAATACATAAATATTTTCAGATACCACATACAAAGTGTGGCTATAAATAGCTATATTCATACTCAATGATCATTTGTTCTAAAGAAGTATAATCCAAATGTGTCTCAGGGAAGGAAGCAAAGGCACTGTTCATGTTCTTTCAAAAGTGAAGGAGAATTCAGATATACAGAAAAGACATGGCCAAACTTAGACATATTTGAAAACTCCAAAAATGCATTCATGGAAGAACAATTAAATTTACCAGTGAAATTGCATTATCAATTTACCTCAATTATAATTCAAGAGGTAAAAATTAAGTTAAAATGTTAAATATATCAACCTCACAGAATTTGAAAAACTGAAAGAAAATATTGATACTTTCTGATGCCAAAAGATTTAGAATTGTTTACAATAATGATTTTGTTTTCAAATGAAATATATTGTAAAACTGTAAGAGTCAATTTAAATAAATGACAATTTAGACCTATAACCAAACATTAAGTGGCTTTAAATAGGCATAGCTTTAATTGCACTAGCTCAGGATTCACGCTGCCTTCAAATTTTCACTTTAGTATTTACTGTGAGTACTAAGCCAAGTTCTTATCCTGTGTCTCAGCTTGTTTATCTGTAAAAGAGAATAAAATTATGCTGATAGTTATGCCCACCTATCTCATAAGATGCGTTAAAAGAAAAAAACCTTTAGGCAAATTAAACGTGGCAGAGTTTAACTAAGCAAAGAAAGATTCCTGAATCAAGCAACCCTTAGAACTAGAAGAGGTTCAGAGAACTCCGACCTACCATGTGGGCAGGAAGCATTTATGGATGGAAAACAGAAGCGAGGTAGAGATTGGGCCCAGTGAGCATTTGCCTTACTAGAACGTGGTCTGATCAGTTGGCTGATTAGCTGAAGCTAGACTGCTGTGATAGGCTGAGCCTCAGCTATTTTTTACAAAATATACTCCTAAATTAGGCTTTCAGTTAGTTTAAGTACTAAATTAGGTTGCAGTTTGTTACTTAAGGATTCATGAAGGAGGCATCCTCAGGCCCAATGTTGTTCAATTTAACAGGTGGCTTATGACGATTAAGTGCAATAATACAAGTCATGGCCGAGAACAGTTTCTGGCTTATTCTTAACAATCAATATATGATGTCTGTTGTTGAAATGATGCTACAAATATTTCTTTATTGAAAGGGAAATACATTACTTCTCTTTTAGTGAAAAAAATCATTAAAAGAGCTTTATAACTTAATTTTTAATGTCAGAACAAATATATTACAGATAATTATCTCTGAAATGTAAAATTATAGGGTAGTTGTATTATTTTTATCCTTATAAAATAAATTTGCATTAAGTGTATCATCTAAATGAAGTGAAACTATGAATATGATCCAAAAAAGTAAAGGAAAATTATTATATAGAAAGTAACACTTTCAGTTATTGTTGACTTAGTAAATGTGAACAAATAAAGCATAAATATGGATTAAACTTATAATATCTTTTAAAAATCCAGAATTATATCAGGGAAATATTTAAGCTGATTCGTTGTATTCCAATTATACACTTCGTGATATCATAACCATTTGGTACAATTAGTAATAATAAACAAAGTGCTTTCTCCTCCAATATTTGCACCTTAGATTCACGGGGAAAATAAACAACAAAGGATCCAAATAAAAGAACCAAAGTTACTTATTGCATACTCATAGCCTGGGCCTCGGTTCCTAAGGGTTAGAAAAACATTGTTTTACATGTCTCACTTGTCCATACCTTAATGTCTAATTCTTTTCAGTAAATAATGATCAGAATTATTCACATTATAACAGAACAAAAATGCAAATCACTACCATGCTTGACAACTCTTGGACTTTAGAATAAGATGAAAATGTGTATTATCTTATATTCACACTATTCTCTGTTGAATAACTCAAGTTGGCATGCAAATAAAAGATAGAAGGAGAAAAAATAATGCAGTGGGCAATGGATTTCTTGAGAGGTGATAATCAGCACTCAACTAAATATAGTGGGGCTCAGTCATAACAAAGGAAAGTGAAAAACTATTCAAAACACTTCTCTGCCCACTTAATGGTCAGCATAAAGAAAATACTAATAGATGGGCATGCAATGTACTACAATTGACTCTCTCAAATTTGTTATAATATTAAATATGATTTTGAATTACCTCTCAAGATGGCATTTAAATATGTTCTCTATTTAAAATGCACATCTTTACAGTATTTCTTTTATTTTCTTCACAGTGGTTATTTTTCATCTAGCTTTTTCATACAAATTTCTGGATGCCTATTGCCTATTTTTTTGTTGTTATAGCTCTTTCCCTTCTTTCTTGCCTCTGTGTATTCTTTCATTGCATATTTCAAAAAAAAAAAGAAATTTGAATAACCTTTATTTCAGTCTTATTTTTCGTTATTTTCATGCTAGGTTCTCACATGTTTTTATACAGCATCATAGTTTACTTTGGCAGATTTCAAATTTGAAAAGTATTTTAATAAGTATTTAATAACGAAGTTTCTATTTTTTCCAGAACTTTGTGTTTTTAGGTAGAATATTTTTTCCTAAAGTTGTCACCTTTTTTTTAAGAATAATTGATTTATTATAACCTTGCCACCCTACTGTACAAAATAGTTTAAAATAAAAGGCATGCCAAAGTTTTATAAATCTCTGTGTTTTTTTCCTTATTATTGAAATGACAACAATGAACAGTTTCAGATGATGCTTTTCTCCCAAGTGAAAAAATAATTTGAAATTCATAAAAAGTGTATATATATTATTTATTTAAAGAATATAGTCTCACTGTGATAAATATATATTCTAAACTGTATATCAAATGCTTTAAATATATTTATACTTTAAATCTCACAAAACTCTTTGAGTTAAGCTCTCATTGTTAGTTATCCCATTTTACATAAATGAAAACAGAGGCTTAGAGAGGTTAAGTGACCAGTACAAGGTCACAGATGGTACATGTCAGATTCCAGGCAGTCCAGCTTCAGTGCAAATTATTTATAATTGTCATTATCATTGTTGCAATCCTTAACAACTAAGGAAAAAAAATTCTTAGAATTGGGCACATTTAGAATGGGCGTCTTTAAGAGATAATAATAATTAATATTTATTGAGCATTTTAATACTAGAATTATTTAGTGTTACCTTTAATTGCATTATATTAATTAAATAATTTGATCCTTGTTACCCCTAACAATGATGTTATTTTTATACCCATTTTCGAGATAAGACACCTGGACTTCAGTGAGATTAAGTAACCAGCCTGAAGTCACACAATTTGCAAGTGGCAATGACATGAAGGATTCTAACTCAGAAAATCTGGCTATAGAAATTGTTGTTTTTAACTGCAGTTGCCAAGTTTACCTTTTTCACTTATATTGGTTGATTTTTGTCTGGTTTGGAAGTAAATGAACACTATCGAATATTTGAACCCAGACTTATTAATATTTATTTATATTTTTTGCATTTTTAACAGCTTTATTGAGGTACAATTGACCTATAAAGCTCCACACATATTAATGTGCACAATTTGATAAGTTTAGACATACGCAAACAATTCCTGCAATACCATCATCATAATTGAAGTAATATCCCCTAGTAAAGATATCTGACATTTTCAAAAGATTCCTTGTGTCTCTTTTTTGTGTGTCTAAGGGTCTGGGTGGGGGTATGTATGTGTGGTAAGAACACTTAACATGAGATCTACCCTCTTAAAAAAAATTAAAGTGCACAATACTTTTTCATAACTATAGGCCTTATGTTGTACAAGAGACATCTACAACTTACTTATCTAGCATAACTGAAAACTTAATCCAGTGAACAACAGCTATGAAGACTTCATCCTTAACAAAGATTTTTGCATGTGAAGAGGGATGAGTTGTTTACTACTAGAATTCTCAAAATTATGCCAAAATAATCCTAAAAGAGAAGCAACAATTAACAAATTTTAAGACTAGATAAATATTAGATGGATTCTTGAGATAAAAAATTATAATAGGGTATTACTAAGCAAACATGTCTGTATGCAAATTCCACTTTCTGTAAACAGAAGCACACGCATACGAATGTGACCCGTCATGAGTGGAACTTCTATTTGTCTATGTCTACTATGTGCACACATGAAAATGTCATTTCATACCTAGAAACTCCGAAGAACATGAAACTTTAACCATTGATGTAGATGTACATTTGTCTGCCTTATTCATTATTTTGGACATCCTACTGTTTTCTTTTAACAGAATTTGGATTCTTAGTTTTCATCTTTAGAGTTTATGAATTTAAAATGCCATGAATTTGTTAGTAGCCAAGGTGAAACTTGATGAATATAAACTATATTTTATTTGAGCAATGTGTCAGACTCTTCCTAAGTAAATATGATAAAACACTTCTACTTTGAATAAAATTCCTCTTTATTTATTTTGGGGGGATATGAATAATTAGAAATACTCTTTTTTTATATTTTTGTTAATTTCAGCATATTATGGGGGTACAGATGTTTAGGTTATGTATGGTGCCCTTGCTCCCCCTACCCACCTCCCCAAGTCCGAGCTTCAAGTGTGTCCATCCTGCGGATGGTGCGCATTGCACTCTTTGTGTATGCATATACCTGTCCCCTCCTCCCCCCTCTCGCCTCCCCCCTGCCCAACATCCAATATATGTTATTCTTATATGTGCACTTATATGTTGATCAGTTAATACCAATTTGATGATGAGTACACGTGGTGCTTTTTTTTCCATTCTTGGGATATTTCAGTTAGCAGAATGTGTTCCAGCTCCATCCAGGAGAATACAAGGGGTGCTATATCACCATTGTTTCTTAAAGCTGAATAGTACTCATGGTATGCATATATCACATTTTATTAATCCACTCATGTATTGATGGACACTTGGGTTGCTTCCACATCTTTGCAATTGTGAATTGTGCTGCTATAAACTAAGAAAAATTGTCTGTGTGATTACTTAAATATCAATCCTGAAACTACAATTTAAAACCATGTTTCTCCATCATTCTAACATAACTGAACATGTCTATGGTATCCATTCACCTGCCTATAAAACTGATTTTATATTATCATTTTTTCTGTTATTTAAGTTCACTAAAGAGAAGATCTCTTTTATGTAAGTTTATTTTGACCATATTAGAAATTTTATAAGAAGTCGAAGGAAGTATAAAGATGCTTCTCAACACTAAAAGAAAGAATGTTTAAAATGGTCAAATATATTTATTTTCACATAAGCATATAATACTAGCCATTACCTAAACCCACTCACCAGGGAAAAATCCTTCTTGTAAAAGTTACAAATTATTTGTTTCAATGATTTTACTACTTTTTTCTTTTCTTTTCTTTTCTTTTCTTTCTTTCTTTTTTTTTTTTTTTGAGACAAAGTCTCACTCTTTTGCCCTGGAGAGAGTGAGTGCCGTGGCGTCATCCTAGCTCACAGCAACCTCACACTCCTGGGCTCAAACGATCCTACTGCCTCAGCCTCTCAATAGCTGGGACTACAGGCATGCGCCACCATGCCCGGCTAATTTTTTCTATATATTTTTAGTTTTCCAATTAATTTCTTTCTATTTTTAGTAGAGACGGGGTCTCCCTCTTGCTCAGGCTGGTTTCGAACTCCTGAGCTCAAACAATCTGCCCGCCTCTGCCTCCCAGAATGATTTTACTACTTTTGTTCCTCCCGGAGGAATTGATCACTCTGTATGAATGCCTTTAAGTGTGCATGGAAAGACAGTGAAAAAAAAGTCTAAATGCAAAATATATTTTACAAAAAAAGTTGTTTAAATATATTATAGTTATTCAATTTATAATAGTAATATACCATTGTTTCTCTCAGCCATAAACAAGTATATATCGAATGTCTCCTGAAGTACATTACTCTAGGCATTTTAGAGAACAGAAAATAGAAACATTGTAATTTCTCTCAAAGAATTTGTAGGAAATTTTTGTTCTGATATTTTTAATCTAAAATACCCCTAGTTAATAATCATAACTTGAAATACAATCTTCTATTAAACCATTTCTAATCACGTTAGTATAATAATGCTAAATGTTTATTAAATAAAATTCATTTATTTGAAAAATCTAATATAGGATTCAATTTGTAACACAATTAAAATATTTTGTTATATCGTCTATTAAAAAATGTTTTAAGATCCCATTTTATTTCCTGAATTTAAAAAGTTGTAACCTAGTTCTACTTTATGAAATAAATTTTATATGCCCATCTACTTTCAAAGATGTTTTGGGAAAGTACAAATTCTGGAAATGAAAATAATTTATATATTATTTTACAAGATTAACATATATTTATGTAAAATAAATGATAATGTTTAGCAAAAATCACATAAAATCATCGAACAAGTTTTTAGGGCCCTATACTTTTTAAAATTGTGATCATTCTCCTTACTATGGAAAGGCTGTGAAATTAAATAAACCAAAAACATTCTACCCCCACAGACATGCTGCAATAGAATGTATTTCAAAGAACGTAATCAGTATTTTGTTCTGTGACAAGGCCAAAAATTATACATTTACATAATATTTTTTACTTTGCTGCCCTAAGCAAATCTCTATTATAATGTCTCACATCTGTGAGTTTTGCTAAAAACATTTTCATATTCCATTTCAACATTATAAATCTGTTGACCTTGAATATATAACAGAAAAATTCTATTTTATCAAGATGAGAAATTTGGGTGCTTCTATTCCACTTAGACTAAAATTCAAGAAACTATAATTTTACTTAATTCTGCTTTTATCTGCTACTTTAAGAAGCAAAATTCAACTTGAATACGAGGGCCCTTTTTCTTTAAACTTCCAAATACATCTAGAAAGAACATATTTCATAAATATTCTACCTTATCTCCTTCTATGATATGATTCATTTGTGTGTTTGTTTATGAAATGCAAAATACCTGGAGAGCAACTGAAAGTGCATTATTATATCTAGACTGAGAAACATTGACAATAATTGAGAACCATCTTGTAGAATTTTAGGTTGAGATAGAAATACAACATGCTTTGCTTATGAATCTTTATACTTAAAAAGAGGGACTGCCAAATGTGTTTGTACAAAACACTATATCAATAAATCTATTAGGCCTATGTTATAGGGAGAAGAAAAATAGAAAGAAAAGGAATTATAAGGTGAAATAAAGAGACTGAGAAAGAGAAGAATGAGAATATCCAGATATTTTGGGACACATAAACGCATGTCCAAAATATGAAAGCTGCAAGTGTAAGATAAAATGATAACAATTGTGCTTTAATATATCAATTTATATTAAAAACATTTTCTGTTCTTTGTTTAGAAATTTTAATTCTCCAAATAACAATATTTGCATCATAAAAAAATGAATAAGGCCACTAAGTAGGAAATTGAGCATCATCTCAAATATTTGAGGGAAACAGGTAATAAAATAGGGTTAGTTTTTTGTTTAAGAGTTACTGGGTCTGTGTTTGCAGGGAAAACATTGTTAAAGCTACAAGATATTGTCAGACATGAGCCCTGACCATATCTAGGGAATGTGTGGATGTGCCTTCTTTTCCTGGCATGCCAGCAGTACAGTTATGGAAGAGCACAGAAAATGAAGCAGATGGATGCAACAAAAAATGTTCAAAATCAAAGCTAAGTCTTCCTTCCGGTATGAACTAGAGATTCCACAAAATCATTTGATATGTTCTCTAAAGCCCAGGGGAATACAGAAGGGATTATAAGAGAGGAGTTCATGAAAACTAGTCTCAGAAGGCAATCAGTTACATGAAAACACAAAGGCCTGTGCTTATAATCTCATCTCTGTACTTACTAGATAGACGTGTATGTCTGAGCATGTGCATAAATTTTCCATGTTTTATTTTTACTCTCCCACCACCATTTTATGTAGATGCCCTTATAAATATATTTTCCTTTTAGTTTACCTTTATAGAAGACAAGAACATTATATGAGATGGGAAAACATTATTCATATGTCCCAGAATGCACTAAGTATAGCACATCTGGCATTATTTCTCCATGGTGAGAGCTGAGTGTGGATTTAGTCAAACAGGTACTGTTGTTTGGTAGGTGGAATTTTGAAATAAATGAGTGTGAAAAATGGTGTGTGGATATTGAACAATCAAAGAATAGCACATAGTGGGCACTGTATTTTTCTTGCCTTTTGTATTTTCGTTTATTTATTCATTTATTTTTTCCTATTAAGAGAAGCCTAATTTTCCTATTAGGACAACTGAATTCTTTGCACAATAGATAATCTTAAGGAGAATGTCAGAATGTCATGCCTGTTTCTTTTCCCTTGCTGGCATGGTACCCACTTCAGACCTAATAAATGTCCTCTTTCCAGCTCTGTGGGAAACAGTGAAAGAACTGAAAATGGTTAGAGTTTCCCAACTGTGGCAGTGTTCTTAAGGGAAGGTCTGTTTGCTTTTGTCAGCCAGAACCCTTGACCTGCTTTGTTCAGTGCCTTTTCCTTTCACCCTGCTAAACTATGACCCCCTATGCTTCAAATTATTTATTTCCTTGCCTTCATTATTCCGGAAAAAAATTCTAGTCGGTACATCCAAACAAATAAGGAAATATTTGAGGTTTTCTTTTCTGTCTAATGCTCACTGGGATCATACTTATTTTCTAAAACAATAGATTTATAAAAATAATAACTTTCTAGAGGATACAATCTCTTGTTTCTCTTAACATGAGCAAAAGTAGGTGTTTTACTCTTTCCTTCGTGACTGTTCACTACATTTTTTACTTTTGGGTTTTAAAATTAAAAGCTTGATTTACATTTAATTGGGTATATTTACTTTCCTCCAGAAGGTTTAATTGAATAAGTACCTAAAATAAATTTGAAGCTAGTTTTTAAGCATCGAAAATAATATTTATTAGAATAAATAAGTTTAACATTTTACAATATTGTAAATTAAATCACTATTATATGAGATGGCATTATTTAATCGTAAAAGAGATACATGTGACAAATACTATTAGAACCCATCAAATAGTCATTCCTCATTCCTTTTTTAATTTTCAGAACTTCAGTTTTGTTTCAGCAGCAAAGTGTCTACTTCAGGCATATCATTTTAATTGAATTTCCTTTTGTCAATCCGTGGTCTAGAGGAGTGTGTGAATGAACACTTCTGGCTAATGAGATGTACATGAAACTTTGTAATTGCACCTTGCAGTATATTTTATTCTTTGATTTAAAGAGTGAAACACATAAGCAAAAATAACTTGCATTTTTATTTCTATTGGCTATTGTGAAGCAAGTAGTGAAATACTCAGATCTTCTTCAGCTACCCGCAGAGGATGTAACCTGAGAATGTTTATTAGGTCAAAAATAAGAAGTGGTTAGGCTCATAACTATTGTTATGGTGCAGTTGAAACAAACTGACATCTGCCTGAAGATCACTAAGTGAAATTTCTGTGTTTGACTGTGAAGCTTGACACTACCAAAACCTAGATTAGTAAAGTCTATGTGTGACTACTGTTGCCCTTCATGAGAATGTGTCCCAGGTATTCTTCAAGGTGCTACATATCCTTGTGACACATGTATATACTATGCCAAATAAATGAGTTGATAAATGTATTTACTGTATGTCACTCTTATTGGATAAATAATGTATTTTTAGCAAGAATACTCTGAAGTAAAACAGTCCAGAAGATAAATATATAGTTAATTCATTCTCTTGCAATAAACCATTATAAATGAGCATATATATTAGAAATGTATTACAATGTAAATTGTCATAAACAATTAATATCATCCATGAGTAAAGAGTCAACATTAAAATAAAAGTAAGAAATTTTATGGTTTCATGTCTTAGATTTAGGTCTGTTATCCATCTTGAATTGATTTTTGTGAGAGATATGGATAGTGTTTCAATCTTTGACACGTGGCTATCCAATTCTATTTATTGAATAGGGATTCTTTTCCTTGGAAAAACTCTTCTAGATATTTGACTGGGCAAAGAATTTATAAAGAAGATCCCAAGGGCAATCACAGCAACAATAAAAATCAATAATGACTTGATTAAATTAAAAAGCTTCTGCACAGCCAACAAAACAATCAACAAAGCAAATAGATGACTTACAGAATAGGAGAAAATATTTACATGCTATACAACTGATAAAGGGCTAATAACCAGAATCTACAAAAAACACAAGCAAATCAGCAAGAAAAAAAAATCAAACAACCCCATTAAAAAGTGGGAAAAAAACATGAACAGGAGCTTTTCAAAAGAAGACAGACTAATGGCCAATAAATATAGGAAAAAATGCTCAATATCACTAATCACTAGAGAAATATAAATCAAAACCACAATGTGATATCACATTGAAAGCCATTCTCACCCCAGTGAGAATGGATTTCATTAAAAAGTCCCAAAACAACAGATGCTGGTGTGCATGTGGACACTTATACAGTGTTGGTGGGACTGCAAACTAGTGCAACCTTTATGGAAAATAGCATGGAGATTCCTCAAAGAATTAAAAATAGACCTGCCATTTGATCTGGAAATCTCAGTACTGGGTATTTACCCAAAGGGGGAAAAAAAAAAAAAAAACCACTTGCGCTAGAATGTTTATTGCAGCACAATTCACAATTGCAAAGATGTGGAATCAGCCCAAGTGTCCATCAATTCATGAGTGAATTAACAAAATGTGATATATGTACCCTATGGAGTACGACTCAGACATAAAAAATGAATTAGTATCTTTGCAACAATCTGTATGGAACTGCAGATCATCCTTCCAAGTGAAATATCACAGGAATGTAAAAACAACATGTACTCACTATTAAATTGGAACTAACTGATCAGCACTCACGTGCACAGAAGGATGTAAAACTCAACGGAAATCAGGAAGGTGGAAAGGAGGAGGAAAGGATGAAATCATACCTAAGGGATGCAATGTCTACTATTCGGGGTGATGGACACACTTACATTTTTGACTCATACAGTACAAAAGTTATCCATGTAACCAATACATTTGTATCCCTGTAATATTCTGAAATAAAAAAATTTAAAACAATAAAAGTTAGGTAAAAACAACAAGATACCACTACACACTTATTAGAATAGCCAAAAACAGAACACTGACAATGCTCAATTTTGGCTAGGATATGAAGCAACAGGAATTTTCATTGATTGCTGTTAAGGATGCAAAATGGTAGAACCACTTTGGAAGACAGATAGCTGGTTTCTTACAAAGCCAAACTTCTTCTTATTATAGGATCCAGAAACCATGCTACTTGATATTTACCCAAAGCAGTTGAAAACTTATGTTCACACAAAAAGCTGCACACAGATGTAGCTTTATTTATAATTGCCAAAATTTGAAAGCAACCAAGATGTTCTTAAGTAGTTGAACTGATAAATAAATTGTGATACATCTAGTATGATTCAGTGCTTAAAATATGAAAGAAGTTTTCTTAAAGAGTCTGCACGCTATATGATCCCAACTATATGATATTCTAGAAAAGGCAAAACTATGGAGACAGAAGATCAGTGTTTGTAGGACTTAAGGGGGAGGGAGGAATGATTAGACAGAACACAGATATTCTTAGGGTAGTGAAATGGTTCTATATGATACTGCAATCAATAATAGATGTCATTTATACGTTTATCCAAATCCATAGAATGTAAAACTCCAAGGATTAACACTAACATAAACTATGGACTCTTGGTTATAATGATATGTCAAAGTAGGCTCACCAGTTGTAATAAAGGTACTGCTCTGATAGAGGATGTTGATAATGGGGGAGGCTATGGATGTGGGGGGGTCAGGGGCATATGGGAAATCTATACCCTTTGCTCAATTTTTCTGTGAACTTAAACTGCTCTAAAAATCAAAATTTATTTCAGAAAAAGTAAACTAACTCACACTAAGGTTTAAATATAATATTACAATTTTTATACTTATTTACTCTCTTGATAGCATCTAAGTTTATCACTACTTTGGTCAAATTTTATTATTATTTTTAATTTTTATTAAATAATTTGTCATTATCCTGTATATTAGGAAGGAACTAATTGGTTATGCTATTGTTGATGCAAAATAATGCAAAACTGTTTCTAAGAATGCTATTTCAGTTATAATCTTTATATGAAAGAATATGAGTCTTAAGAGAAAGAAATTCAGGGTATTAAATGAAATAAAAATGAAAATTAATCTAGAAATTATAAATTACTACATAAAATATAAAAATATGAAATCCTCATTTCCTGACCTAATTAAAATCATGTCTCTATATATAATTTTGATATTAGTTTAGAACACATATAATCTTTCATTGTGTTTTTTTTTTTATTTTATTGGTTTTCCTTTAGTCTTTGCTCTATTTTTTTTTTTGAGACAGAGTCTTGCTCTTTCAACCAGACTGTGGAGTGCAGTGGCACAAGCTCACTGAAGCCTGGAATTGCTGATCTCAAAAGATCCTCTTGCCTCAGCCTCCTGAGTAGCTGGGAGGCCACCATCCTCTGCTAATTCTTGTTTTATTTTTTGTAGAGACGAGGGTTTTGCTATGTGACCCAGGCAGGTCTCGAACTCCTGCCCTCAAGTGATCCTCCTGCTTTGGCCACCCAAAGGGATTACAGACCTGAGCCATCATTATGGCTTTCAGTTTGTTTTAATTTATATATCAACATATTCCTTAAATAAACTTCATAAAGAAATTTTTGCAGTATTTTGGAATAAAATTAACATGCCAATTGGTGGCAGATATGGTTTTGTTTTCAGCACCAATGAAGTGGTTTATATTAAAGCACTTGAAAGATCCCAAAACACATTTGTATTAATTATACAACTCTCATTAAAATAATATGGAACATAGGAGTTAAGAAAAAAAAATACACTCTGTCAAAAAGAAAGCGATTTTGCCTAGTCTGTCTTAATTAAATATGAACAAGTTTACAAGGCTTAGTAATCAGGTATAAAATGTATTAAAGATATTTTTGGAGCAAGGTTATTGTCTTACTTGGATACTACCTTTTATCACCTAGAGAAATTAAATACTGACATGATTGCCTTCATCAGTACACTTTTTATTTCTGTCAAAATGTTTCATCCCTCCTTAATACTGTTATAAAAAGGATCACTGTAAGGGTAATTAATCCGTTGTGCAGTAGGAGAGAAATAATATGTGTTTACTTTGACTTCTTCTATTGTGAATTGGTTCACAATCAAAGCTATTGGAAACCATAATTAGTTTAACACATTAATCTCATGGAATACATATCTACATGCTGTGGTTCCTGGATGCACAGTTAATGTGTATTTTAAAATATGTACCACACATACAAGAGATTGCTGAGGAAAGTTTGTTAGGTGTGTGCATTATGATTACATTTGCGTGGTGACCCATGACTTTTTCACTCTGCTAATAGATATTATATCATCATGCAATTTATCATGAGAAGTCTATTTCAGGATTAAGATGATTACTCCATAAATATGTTTTGCAGTATAACTTCTTAGCATAAAAGGAATGGAATAGTTCTAACAAATATAAGCAGGTGTTCTTTGACTTAAAATATTTGCCTATTAGAATATTTCCCTCATATGAAATGTCATCTTGCTAACATTAAATTTTTCTGAACTTCTCCAAATGATACAAAAATGTTATCAATTTCAGTTCTTCTGTACACCTGAAAATTTAAAAAAAAAAAAACACCCATGAAGTTCTAGTGAACTTTTTGTAAAGGGTAAAAGAATATTTTCATCTTTCAATAAATTTTTGAAACTTTATTTGCATGATATTTTGGCTATTTCTTTTGCAGTTTGAGAACATGTGATTATATTTTAAATAACATTAATTCAGGTGAACAAGTGGGAATACAGAACGCAAGAAACATGATGTTCTGTGGGAACCAGAGGGATACAGAGTGACACTAGAAGCACTGAGATATTGAGTCTTTTTGGTTATGTTTATATTTCCTACTTTGAAGGCAGAGAAAAGATGTTATGGCTGAGTTTGCTAAAATCACTGTCTTTGTCTTATTTTTTCTCTTTTATTATGGGAAGAATCTATGAACGTATAGATTTACACTTTTCTTTTTCCTTTCCTTACACTCTTTTGTCACCAACTCCTCATAACTCTTAGGACTATTGAGGAACGTTGTCATGGCCAATTAATCCTAGCAGGAACCTCCCACATCTCAGGCCTTGGAAGGAATTGATTTGCAGCAAGTATCAATATCATTTTTGTTTTTAACGTGGCTGTTACTACTGGTAAAAAGGTAAGACAAAGAAAGATTTTGAAAAGATTTCACTTAAGGTATAAAATCATTTTTTCTGATTTTTGAGTGAACAAATAATTGACCATTAGGGACAGAAATGAAGGTAGGTTGGCAATTAAGAGAGTATTTACACATTACAAGTACCAAGTAATTGAGGCTGAACCAGTTTGAAAATAGTGGACATGGTGAGAAGTGTTTGAATTGTTGATACATTTTGAGCAGACAGGATTTACTGAAGGTCTTAATGTAGAATATTAGAAAAAGAAAAGAATCAGGGTGTTCCAGTATTTTGGGCTTAAATAACTAAAATAGTTGAATTGTTATTCATTAGGATAGGGGAGAATGTGGGGAAAGGGTTTGGGGGAACAATTCGGGAGTTCAATTTGTGGCTTGTCAATTTGCAAAAATCTAAGAAACACCCTTTTTTCAGATATGTTGACTAGGCAGTAGGATAAATGGGGCATTGTTTGGAGTAGAAGTCTAAGACTGAGATGTAAACTTGTGAGTCTTCTGACTGTAGATTATGTTTAAAGCTATGAGATTGAATGAGATCACCTAGAGAGCAAGAGGGTATGTAGAGAGAAGAGGTCCAATGATTCAGCTGAGGCTCATGGTAGAATTTAGATGTCTTCAAAGCGAGTAGGAATCAGGCAGAGAAGATAAACAATGGTTTCTCAATCTCAGCACTACTGACATTTTGGGCCAGATAATTCTTTGTTGTGTGGAGTTATCGTATACATTGTAGGATGTTTAATAACATTGTGGGCCTTTATCCACTAGATGCCAATAGAGCATTTCATCCCTAGGGACAAACTGAAAAGGTTTACCCAGATTTTGCCAAATATTCCTAGCTGGAGTCAGGTGGGAGTGAGGGGCAACACAATAACCCCAAGTTGAGAACCGCTATGCTAGACTCCTAGGGAGGAAACCAGGTTAATGTCCTGGACAGGAAGCTAAGCAAAATTTAAAAAGTTTTAGGGAGAAATGAGCAATCAATTGTGCCAAAGACTTGGTGAAGTAAGATGAAGACTCAAAATGAATTAGCAATATTATGGTCATTGATATCCCGTATCTCTCTCCTAGACTAATGCAATAGGCTTATAGCTGTTGTGCTTGTTTACCTTCTTGTTTTTCCATGGTTTATTTTCCACACAGCAGGCAAAGTGATCCTGTTAATATTAATATATAAGTTCAGTCATGTTGAAACTCTCCATTCGCTTCTTGTCTTTCTCAGTGCTAACCGAACAGCTTTGTAAAGCTGACAGTGCTGCATACTGTTTAGGCTCATAGTACCTCTCTGAACTTACCTCTTAACACTCTCTCCCTTGTTCATTGTTTTGAAGCTCTTTTTGCAATACAAGAGTTAGATCTCACCTTGGGCATTTGGTACTATTTTTTAATTTGCCTGAGACTCTTCCTCTAGATGATCATGTGGCTGACTCCTTCATTCCCTTCTAGTCTGTGATCAAATGCCAGCTTCTCAGAAAGTTTTCTCTTGTGATCTTATTTAAAATTGCAAACACTCTTCCACTTGACTACCTGACCTATTTGCCCTGTTTTATTTATCATTATAGCACTTTCACCTTCAAACATATTATATGTTTTTTTTCATGTCTGTATCCACTAAAAGGTAGTTTCATATCAGCAATACTTTTGTGTTTGCTTATTTCACTATTATATTCCCAGAAGAAAATATTGAGCAATATCATGAACCCAATAAATAGTGGTTGACTAAATTACTGAACTAATGAGTTAAGGAATATTTTCTTCTTCACTGTAAATGTGAATAATCAACTTCCAGGGAGTATAATCAGAAAGAGAAGCAAGAGTAGAGCAGTGAATTAAAAATAAGGTAATATTTAAATGCCATTAGAGACATCTATCCATTTAGTTGAATTGAAGAGTTATTGAATAACACTTATGTGCATGAAGATATTTGACAGTTTTATGAAGGAACTTGTAAGTAATGTGTCTCAGTTAACTCAGGGAAAGATGGCTGTGATGACTAATTTTATGTGACAATTTGACTGGTCATGGGTGCCCAGATTAAACTTGATTTCTGGGTGTGTCTCTGAGGTTGGTATTAGATGAGAGTAGCATTTGAATCCATGGACACAATAAAGCAGATTGCCGCCCCCCATGTAGATTGGTATCATTCAATTTGTTGAGGGCCCGAATAGAATAAAAAATGGAGAAAGGAGGAATTCATCCCCAATTTTCCCCTGCTTTACTGGTTGAACTGGCACATCTCATCTCATCTTCTCCAGCCATCAGATTGAGATGTTCACCATTGATTCCTCTTCTACTTGGTCCTTTAGACTTGGACCGAATTACACCATTACACCACTGGCTTTCCTAGGTCTCCATCTTGCAGAAAAAACACTGTAGAAATTTTCAGTCTCCACATCTGGGTGAACTAATTCCTCGTAATCTCTCTCTCTCTCTCTCTTTCTCTCTCTCAGAAACAACTGGGGCTGTTTCTTTGGAAAACCCTGAGTAACACAGTGACATCTTCATCTTTAGAAAAGTTAGATTTCTAGCTATATGAGTAGTCACACATAGAAGATAAAATATATATCAGCTAACAAATATATGTTTCATCATATTTAACTTTTAGTAATTTTATTTAAAATTTTTAAATTATAGCATTAACATAATCTGCCTTAGTTCATTTTGTGCTGCTATAATAAGATACCCTATACTGGGTTACTTGCAAAGAACAGAAATTTATTTCTCACAGTTCTACAGTCTGGAAGTCCAAGATCAAGATGGCAGCATTTGATAAGGAACTTCTTGCTGAGTCCTTTCAGGGCCAAAGATGGAAGGTCAAAAGGGAATGGGCATTTGGTCCTCACATGGCAGAAGAGCAGAAGAGAAAAGAAACCCACTCCTGAAAACCCTTTTTATAACAGGACTAATCCATTCATAAGAGTGAAGCCCTCATCACCTAAACACTCTCCCAAAGACTCCACCTCCCGACACTGTGGCATTGGGGATTGAGATTCCAACGCATGAATCAGGGGGGGCACATTCAGACCACAGTATATATTCAAGGGAGTATGTGAATATTTTAAGATCTCTGATGCTTTTTAAAGAGCATTTATTAAGCCATTAACTGTGTATCAAATAAGATGTCAAGTATATCCATGCATTATCATATTTTGATTCTACCAACAACCTCGTGGGATAAGATGGGTGTTTTCCTTTGGTTCATATGGTTATTAAATGACATTGACAGATTCAAATCTATCACTTTTCTAGGCCTATGACTTACAAACTATGTCTCATTGCCCCTTATAAAGTTTCTTGAAATAATGCCTTTGTTGAATTAGTATTAATGTTACTATTAACGTTACCCGATTTATTAATTCTAAAACACATTTTTGTATATTTAATATTGCTACATAGAGAGTAACCTTATAATTGATAGCACTTGTAATTGTTGTCATCCAGATCCCAATTATAACTAAATCATGTCAAATCCATCCCTTAAAATCTTCATATAAGAAAGAAATCTTTATCATTGTAGTCTTATAATAGATGAAAAGGATAGAAACAATGTTACTGTTAGAATAATACCATCATCACTCATTTATTGTATGATTATTCTCAATGCTAAGCATTTTTCCAATATATTTACATGGTTTAATACTTGTAACAATTCTCAGGGCAGTGATTTCCATTCATGTTTTTCAGATGTGTATCATTTTATTCAAGTTCTTTCTATTTCTCAGTGACGGAGTCTGCATTTGAACTCAGGTAGTCTGAGATCTCACAGGCATTAGGTGAAAGAGCTGGAATTTCAGCCAATCTGTATTTCCTATATGTCATGATATTTGGTCTTTGATCTAAGTTTATTGTTCCATTTTTGTTTTTGAAGTACAGTGCTTGTGTATAGTAGGCATTTAATTATTTTTAATGGTCAGTTATTAATACATTACCAAGGTATACATCAAATGTTGCATTAAAAAAAATTGTCCAACTGTTTTCTAATTTTGTCCCAGGAGAATTTTGTAACTAATTTTAAAATTGCACTAAGACTTTTTGGTTTTAAGAGGTAAAGGTTTACAAAATTAAGAAACATTTATATTTCATCTTTGTATTCCCAAACAATTGTATAGCACATCAAACATCTGAAATTCCATTGATCTTAGTATTTAAAGCAATCAATTTATTTTAAGCTTAAATACCTGGCAGCTCAATACATAAAATAGATCAAGTCTGGGTAAAATTAGGTAGATAATTATAAATCCTTGACCACTTTTTTAAAACTCCACTTTACTGAGAACCACAAGAGTTGTGACTCCAAGTTAACCGCCAGCCCCAGCCAGTCTTATCCAATGCAATTTGTATCTATGTTTCAGTAACAGCCTCAAGAGATTCTGATGCTTTGACATACAGAATGCAGCTCAAGAACGTTCTTCATCATGAATTCTACAAGTGTATATAATGTTCTATTTTTCTATTTTTTCTATGTTTATCTATGTATTCTCTCATAAGTGTGCTTATGCATGAACAATTTATGTAATATAAAATAAATGCTACATACATTCATATTCATATAAAAATATAAACATATGCATACATATTCATATATAAATAAAGACATATATAATATTTATATTACAATAAATAAGACTTAACAATAGCAACAAAGAAAATAAAATACCTAGGAATATATTTAACTAAGGAGGTAAAAGAACTCTAAAGGGAAAACTATGAAACACTGAGGAAGGAAATATCAGAGGATGTAAACAGATGGAAATCATACCATTCTCATGGGTGAGCAGAATCAACATTGTTAAAATGTCTATACTGCCCAAAGTGATCTACAGATTCAATGCAATCCCTATTAAAATATCAACAGTATTTTTTGCAGATCTAGAAAAAATAATTCTATGCTTTTTATGGAACCAGAGAAGATCCTGTATAGCAAAAGCAATCTTAAAGAAAAAGAACAGATTGAGAGGCATCAATTTACCAGACTTCATGCTATACTACAAGGCCATACTAACTAAAACAGCATGGTACTGGCACAAGAACAAAGGCATGGACCAATGAAACAGAACTGAGAACCCAGATACAAAACCATCCTCATATAGCCATCTAATCTTTGACAAAGTAGACAAAAGCATACACTGGGGAAAAGAATCCTTATTCAATAAATTGTGCTGGGAAAATTGGATAGTCACATGTAGGAGACTGAAACAGGATCTGCACCTCTCATAAAAAATGATCTCATGGTGGATAACATACTTAAACCTAACACATGAAATTATAAGAATTCTAGAAGAAAATGTTGGAAAAACTCTTATAGACACTGGCCTTGGCAAAGAATTTATGATGAAGACCCCAAAAGACAACCACAACAACAACAAAAATAAATAAATTGGACCTCATCAAATTAAAAAGCTTCTGCACAAAGAAACTATGATGAGAGCAAGCAGACAAATTACAGAATGGGAGAAAATATGCTCATGCTACACATCTTATAAAGGGCTGATAACTAGAATCTATATAGAACTCAGGAAAATCAGGAAGAAAAAAATCAAAGAACCCTATCAAAAAGTGGGCAAAAGACGTGAACAGAATCTTTCCAAATGAAGACAGACTAACGGCCAAGAAACATGTGAAGAAATGCTCAACATCTCTAATCATCAGGGAAAATCAAATCAAAACCACTATGAGATATCACTTAACTCCAGTGAGAACGGCTTTTATCAAAAACCCAAAACAATAAATGTTGGTGTGGATGTGGAGAGAGAGGAACACTCATACACAGCTGGTAGGACTGTAAACTAGTAAAAACTCTATGGAATGTAATATGGAGATACCTCAAAGAGCTAAAAATAGAACTACCATTTGATCCATCAATCTCTCTACTGAGCATCTACCCAAAGGAAAAAAAAAAGACATTCAATAAAAAAACAAGTCTACATTCCAATGTTTATAACAGCACAATTCACAATTGCAAAGATGTGGTAACAACACAAGTGCCCATAAATACATGAGTGGATTA
>CAUYSK010127741.1:0-36885 GCA_963575035.1 Avahi laniger
AAAAAATCAAACGACCCTATCAAAAAGTGGGCAAAGGGCATGAACAGAAACTTTTCAAAAGAAGACAGAATAATGGTCAAAAAACATATGAAAAAATGCTCAACATCTCTAATCATCAGGGAAATGCAAATTAAAACCACAATGAGATATCTCTTATCTCCAGTGAGACTGGTCTTTATCAAAAAGTCCCAAAACAATAAATGTTGGCATGGATATGGAGAGATAGGAACACTCATGCACTGTTGGTGAGACTGCAAACTAGTGTAACCTCTGTGGAAAGCAATATGGAGATATCTTAAAGAGATACAAGTAGAAGTACCATTCAATCCAGCAATCCCATTACTGGGCATCTACCCAAAAGAACAAATGATACTGTATAAGAAAGACACCTGCACCTGAATGTTTATAGCAGCACAATTCAAAATTGCAAAGATGTGGAAACAAGCCAAGTGTTCATCAATACATGAGTGGATTAATAAAATGTGGTATATGTATACCATGGAGTACTATTCAGCTTTAAGAAACAATGATGATATAGCACCTCTTGTATACTCCTGGATAGAGCTGGAACACATTCTACTAAGTGAAGTATCCCAAGAATGAAAAGACAAGCACCACACGTACTCACCATCAAATTGGTATTAACTGATCAACACATAACTGCACATATAAGAATAACATCTATTAGATGTTGGGCAGGGGGAAGGAGGGAGGGGGGAGGAGGGAGAAGGAACGGGTATATGCATACACAAAGAGTGCAATGTGCACCACTTGAAGGATGGACATATTTGAAACTTCGACTTTGAGGAGGGGCAAGAGCAACCTATGTAACCTAAACATCTGTACCCCCATAATATGCTGAAATAAAAAAAAATGGAATCACATAGTATACGACATTTTGTGATTGGCTTTTTGCACTATGTATAATTCCCCAAGATTAATCTAAGTTATTGCATGTATCAAGAGCTCATTCCTGTTTATTACTGAGTAGTTTTCCATATTGTAGAGGTATAACAGTTTATTTAACCATTCACTTACTGAAAGACATTTGAGCTGATTGTATTTTTGACAACTGCAAATAAAGCTACTACCAGCAATCATCTACAAAATATTGTGTGAATCCACACAAGTGTTCCTTTCTCTGGGATAGATACCGAAGAGTGCAATTTCTGGGTCATGTGGTAATTGAATGAATAGTTTTCTTAGAAATGGCCAAACCATTTTTCAGAGTTTCTGTACTATTTTTATGTGATCCCACCAACAATTTATCAGTTATCTAGTTGCACTGTATCATCATGAGGATTTCATGTTGTCAGAATTTTTTATTTTAGCTATTCTAGTAAGTTTGTGGTTTTAATTTGCACTTGCCTGATGGCTAATGATGTTGAACACATATTCATATTTTTTTGCCATCTGCATATCCTCTTCAGTAAAATGTTTCTTCATATATTTTGCCTATTTTCTAACTAGATTATTTGTTTTCTGCTGTTAAATTTTAAGAATTCTTTATATACTCTACATGCCAGTCCTTTGAAAAATATGCAGCATGTAAATATTTTCTTCCAATGTGTAGCAAGTCTTTAATTTTGATGAAGTCAAATTTGTGAGTTTTTCTTTTATAGATTGTTCTTTTCATATGTGTCAAATCTAAAAATTCTTTTTCCTAGATCTAGATCTTGAAATTTCCATCCTATTTTTTTCCCTAAAAATCTTATGTTTCACATTTACATATTTGGTCCATTTTGAGAAAATTTTTTGTATAATGTGTGAGACTTAAGGGGAAATCTCTATATTATTTTGCCTATGTATGTTCAATTACTCCAACAGAATTTCCTGAAAAGACTATCTTTTCTCTATTGAATTGCTTTGAAATCATTTGGGCATATGTGTGTGTCTGTTTCCAGGTTCTCTGTTCTATTCCATTGACACACATATGTAGCCCTTTATCAATATCAGAGACTTAATTACTGTAGCTATATAATGCCTTGACATTTGACATACTAGATCCTTTCAATTTCTTTTCTTTCAAATTTGCCTTATTTATTCCCATTTTTTTGCCTTCTAATACAAATTTTAGGCTAACTCATCTATATTCATAAAAATTTTTGTTGGGATTTTGATAGGAATTGTACTAGCCTGCTGATGTTGGATCTTTTAATCCATTAATTTGATAAACCTATTTATTTACTTGTTTGATTTGTCAGTGTTTTATCATTTTCAGAATATAAGTTCTACACAGGTTTTGTTAGATTTACACTTAATAGTTCAATTTTTCAGTGATTATAAATGATATTACATTTTAAATTTTATTTTCAAAAAAATTTTATTTTGAATATGTCCATTGCTAGTTTATAGAAATATAATGGATTTCTGTATATTTATCTTGTATATTATTAACTTTCTAAACTTACTTGCTCTAGGCATTTCACTGTTGATTTCTTGTGATGTTTCCTGTAGGCGATAATGTCATCTGCCTTGACATGAGACAGTTTTATTGTTTCTTTTCTTACCTGTATGCCTTTTGTTTCCCCTTCTTGCGTTGATTGAACTAGCTAGTATTTTCAGGATTATGTTCAATTGGAGTGGTAAAGTGGACATCATTGTCCTGTTCATGATCATTGGGAAAGAGCACCTGGTCTTTCACCATTTAGTATAATGGTATAGGTTTTTTGTAGATGCTCTTTGTTAAATTGAGGAAGTTCTCATCTATTCATATTGTACTGAGTTTTTATTATTAATGAAAGTTGAATTTTATCAATTTTTTCTGCATTTATCTTGTGATTTTCTTCTTTATCATGTTAATATACTGGATTGTATTGATTGTTGAATTATTGAACCATCCTTGAATCCTGAAATAAATTTCAGTTGGTCAAGTTATAATTCCTTTTATATATTTCTAATTTTTGTAATATTTTGCATCTATATTTGTGGCAGATATTGTTCTATCATTCTTTTTTTGTTATTGTCTTTGTCTGATTTTAATTTCAGGGTTATATCAACTTCATTATTGGAATAAAGTAGTGTTCCTTCCTCTTATATTTCTTGAAAAAGGTTTTAAAGAATTATTGTTGATTATTTACATGTTTTATAGAATTCTCCAGAAAACTAAACGAACCTGGATTTACCTTCTTTGGGAGTTTTGAACTAATGATTAAATTTCCACATAGTTACAGTGCTATTTAAGTTACCTATTTCATATTGGGTGAGTTGTGGTAGTTTGTGTTTTTCAAGGAATTAGTCAATTTCATCTAAGTTGTCAAATGTGTAGAGTTATTTTGCAGTATTTCTTTATTATTCTTTTCATGTTTGCAGGGTCTTAGTGATATCCTGATTCATCACTGGTAATAATAATGTATGTCTTCTCTCTTTTTTGTCAGTCTTGCCAAAGGTTTGCCAACTTTATTGATCTTTTCAAAGATTGAGCTCTTTGTTTCATTGACTTCCTTTATTGCTTTCCTCTCTTTAATCCCATTGATTTCTATTCTTATCTTTATTATTTCCTTCATTCTGATTGGTTTGATATTATTTTCTTCTTTTTCTAGATTCTTGAGGTGGGATTATATTACTATCGTGAAATTTGTCAGAATCAAAATGGAGTCACTTTTGTTAAAAAACCCTGACAAACAGAGCTGGGAGGCCCTGAAGGCAGGATTCTCAAGTATAGATGCCTGATAACAAGAACTATCACAAAAGACTCTGCAAAAATGACAACCTTGCACAAAGGCCATTATAACTTTACACACACACAAAATACTTCTACAGGGACATCTGTCTAGCAACTGCCTGTCCAACCTCTGATTTTGCTATTGATCTTTGTAGCCAAGGATAATTATCTCAAAATAATTATGTAATCCTTCTCATTTTCCTTAAAAAACTTCTGTTTTTAAATGTTAAATGTTATTGATAAGGAAAGCCATACTTCTGTAATTTTACTATTTCTTTTCTATATGTCATATTCTTGTTCCATTCCTCAATCCCTGAATTGCCATCTTCTTACATAAGTGATTTTTTTCTAATGTACCGTTTTGAATTGCTCTAGTTTCTTTTTCTGTATTTGTCTTGTTGTTGTTTGCTTAATGGTTACCTGGTTATTAAAGTTAATATCTTAACTCTATAATAATCAAGTTTGAATTGATAACAATTTTGTTCTTTTATACCTCCATTTCCCTTTATGCTGTTATTTTCATAAATTACATCTTTATATATTATATGCTCATTAGCATAACATATTTGCTGTTTAATGTACTTGTCTTTTAAATAATGTAGGAAAATGTAAATAATAATTATCAACAATATACACAATGAACTATGTAGCCACCTTTACCATTGTTCTTTATTTTTATGTGTGTATTTAAATTAATGTCTAGTGTCTTTTCATATCAGACTTCAGGTCTCTTTTTAGCATTGCTTCAGGGCAAATCTATTAATGACAACATACTCATATTTTGTTTATCTGATAATGTCTTAATTTCTATGTCATCTATAAATTATAGTTCTGTCAGATATATTAATAGAATTTTTGGTTGCATTTTTTTTCTTTCAGCACTTTAACTATATCATCCCATTGTCTTCTGGCCTCCATGGTATCTTTTTTAATTTCAGACTATTACAGGGGTAGAAACATTTTGGTTACATGAATTGCTTTCTACAGTTTGAGTCAAAGTTGTAATTGTGGCCATCACCCAGATAGTGCGCTATTACACTATTACCCATTAAGTGTGAATTTACCCATCCCCTCTTCACCCTCCCGCCTGCTTTATTTCCATTGAATTTTACTTCCATATGTGCACATGAGTGCTAACTGCTTAGTATCAATTTAATAGTGGGTACATGTGGTGTTTGTTTTTCCAATCTTGCGATACTTCACTTAGAAGAATCGTCTCCAGCTCCATCCAGGTTGTTATAAATGGTGTTAGTTCCCCTTTTTCTTATGGCTAAGCAGTACTCCATAGCATATATATAACATATTACATTAAACCACTCATGTATTGATGAGCCCTTGGGTTGATTCCACTTCTTTGAACCTGCAGAAGATTGAAACTAGACCCCCACCTCTCACCTCTCACAAAAATCAACTCAAGGTGGATAACAGACTTAAACCTAAGGCATGAAATTGCGAATTGTGTTGCAATAAACATTCTAGTGCAAGTGTCTTTTTGATAAAATGACTTTTTTCCTTTGGGTAAATACCTAGTAGTGGGATTGTTGGATCAAATGGTAGGTCTACTTTTAGTTCTTTTATGTATCTTCGTACAACTTTCCATAGAGATTGTACTAATTCACAGCCCCACTAACAGTGTATAAGTGTTCCTTTCTCTCCGCATCCATGCCAGAATCTGTTGGTTTAGGATTTTTTGATAAAAGCCATTCTCACTGTAGTTAAGTGATAAATCATTGTGGTTTTGATTTGCATTTCCCTGATAATTAGACATCGTGAGAATTTTTTTATATGTTTGATGGCCATTAGTCTGTCTTCTTTTGAAAAGTTTCTGTTTGTGTCCTTTGCCCATTTTGTAATGGGGTTATTTGATTTTTCTTTGTTGACTTTTCTTTCTATATAGATTCCAGTTATCAGCCCTTATTGGATGTGTAGCATGCAAATATTTTTTCCCATTCTGTAGGTTGCCTATTTTCTGTGATAGTTTCCTTGGCTGTGCAGAGCTTTTTAATTTGATCAGATCTCATTTATTTATTTTCGTTGTTGCCATGATTGCCTTTGGGGTCTTCTTCATAAATTTTTTCCCTAGGCCAATGTGTATAAGAGTTTTTATACCATTTTCTTCTAAAATTTTTATAGTTTCATGGCTTAGGTTTAAATCTATTATCCATTGTGAGTTGACTTTTGTGAGAGGTAAGAGGTGTGGAACCTAGTTCAGTCTTCTGTGTGGCTATCCAATTTTTGTCTGCTTTGTCAAAGATCACATGGCTATATGAAGACGGTTTTACATCTGGTTTCTCAGTTCTGTTCCATTGGTCTTTGTCTCTGTTCTTGTGGCAATACCATGCTGTTTTGGTTACTATAGCCTTGTACTATAGTATAGAATTATTTTTTCTAGATCTGTGAAAAATGATGTTGATATTTTAATAGAAATTGCATTGAATCTATAGATCACTTTGAGTAGTATAGACATTTTTAAAATGTTGATTCTGTTGACCCCTGAGTATGGTATGGTTTTACATCTGTTTACGTCCTCTGCTATGTCCTTCCTCAGTTTTTCATAGTTCTCCCTGCGGAGGTCTTTCACCTCTTTACTGAAATATATTCCTAGGTGTTTTATTTTCTTTTTTGCCATTATTAAGGGTTTTGAGTCTTTGATTTGGTTCTCAGTTTGACTGTTGGTGATGCATAGGGATGCTACTGATTTCTGTACATTGATTTTGTAACCTGAGACTTGCCAAATTTGTTTATCAATTCCAGTAGTCCCATGCCAGAATATTTGGGGTTTTCTAGATATAAGATCATATTATTAGCAAAGAGAGATATTTTGAGCTCTTCTTTCCCCATTTGGATGCCCTTGATTTCCTTCTCTTGTCTGATTGCTCTGGCTAGGACTTTCAGCACTATGTTGAATAGAAGTGATGATAGAGGAAACCTTTTCCTTTGGGCAAATACTCAGTAGTGGGATTGCTGAATCAAATGGTAGGTCTACTTTTAGTTCTTTGAGGTATCTCCGTACTACTTTCCATGGAGATTGTACTAGTTTACAGTTCCACTAACAGTGTATAAGTGTTCCAGTTCTAAGCAGGAATGCATTCAATTTTTCCCCATTTAGTATGATGTTGGCTATGAGTTTGTTGTATATGGTTTTTATCATTTTGAAGTAGGTCCTGTCTTTGTCTATTTTGTTAAGTATTCTTATAAAAGTGTGCTGAATTTTTTCAAATGATTTTTTCTTTGCATCTATTGAGAGGATCATATTGTCTTTGCTTTTACTTCTATTTATGTGTTGAATTACATTTATAGATTTGTCTGTGTTAAACCATCCCTGTATCCCTGGGATGAAGCCCACTTGGTTGTGATGAATTATTTTTTTGATAAGCACTTGAATTTGGCTTGTTAGGAATTTGTTGAGAATTTTTACATTTGTATTCATAAGAGATATTGGTCTGTAGTTTTATTTTTTGTTGAGTTCTTTCCTAGTTTTGGATGTTGGATTTGTAAAATATGTTGGGGAAGAGTCTTTCCTTCTCTATGTTATGAAATAATTTCTTCAGGATAGGTACCAGTTCTTCTTTGTAGGTACGGTAAAATTCAGGTGTGAAACCATCTGGTCCGGGACTTTTCTTTTTTGGAATGTTTTTATTGCTGTTTCAATTTCAGTCCTTGATATTGGTCTGTTCAGGAATTCTTTTTCTTCCTGACTGAGCCTAGGAAGGCTGTGTGTTTCTAAGAATTTGTCCATTTCCTCCACGTCTTCGAGTTCAAGTGCATAGACATTTTTATAGTATTCATAGATGATATTTCGTATTTCTGTAGTATCAGTTGTAATTTCTCCTTTTCATTCCTGATTGAGCTTATTAGTCCTTTCTTTTCTGATTCTGGTTAATCTAATGAGAGGTGTGTCAATTTTGTTTATTTTTTCAAATAGCCAACTTTTTGTTTTATTAATCTTCCATATAGTTTGTTTGTTATTGATTTCATTTAATTCTGCTCTGAGTTTGGTTATTTCTTTTCTTCTGTTGAGTTTGGGTTTGGTTTGCTCATCATTTTCCATATCTTTAAGATAGTTCATTAGATTGTTGGTTTGTAATGTTTCTGCCTTTTAGATGTAGGCATTTATGGATATAAATTTTCCTCTCAGGACTGCTTTAACTGTTTTCCACAGATTTTTGATAACTTGTGTCACTTTTATCATTTAGTTCAAAGAGTCTTCTGATTTCCATTTTAGTTTCCTCCTTGGCCCAGTTATCATTCAGCAGAAGGTTGTTTAGTTTCCATGATTTTTGTGGGGAGATGAGTGCTTCTGTTATAGTTGATTTCTAATTTTATGCCACTGTGGTCTGAGAAGCTGCATGGTATAATTTCTATTTTTCTAAATTTGTTGAGATGTGTTTTGTGTCCTAGGATATAGATAATCCTAGAGAATGTCCCATGAGCTGATGAGAAAAATGTATATTCAGTGGTTTGGGGGTAGAATGTTCTGTCAATGTCTGTCAGGTCCATTTGTTCTAGAGTTCTGTTTAAGTCCATTATTTCTTCATTTATTTTCTATTTGGAGGATCTGTCCTGTTCTGTCAGAGGTTTGTTGAAATCCCCAGTTATTACGGTGCTGCTGTTTATCATTTTGTTTAGATTAAGTAGGATTTCCTTTATGAATCTGGGTGCACCTGAGTTAGGTACATAAATATTTAGAATTGTTATGTCATCTTGTTGAATTGTAGCCTTCAATCATTCAGAAGAAGGTTGTTTAGTTTCCATGACTTTATGTAGAGATGAACATTTCTGTTGGAGTTAATTTCTAATTTTATTCCACTGTGGTCTGAGAAGATACATGGTATAATTTCTATTTTTTTAAATTTGTTGAGACTTGTTTTGTGGCCCAGGATATGATCAATCATAGACAATGTTTCTTGAGTTTATGAGAAGATTGTATATTTAATAGTTTTTGGGTAGAATGATCTGTAAATGTCAGTTAGACCCATTTGTTCTAGAGTCCTGTTTAAGTCCATCATTCCATTGTTTATTTTCTGCTTGTAGGATCTGTCCCATTCTTTCAGTGTGATATTGAAGTCCTAGCTATTATGATATTGCTGTTTATTATTTTGTTTTTATCAAGTAGGGTTTGCTTTATGAATCTGGGTGCAGCCTGTTTTAGGTGCATAAATATTTCTAATTGTTATATCTTCTTGTTGTATTGTTCCCTTCACCATTATATAATGATCATTTTTGTCTTTCTTTACTTTTGCTGACTTGAAGTCTATGTTATCTGATAAGAATGGTTTAACATCTTTCTTTTGGTTTCCTTTTGCATGGAATATTGTTTTCCATCCCTTCACCTTGAGTCTGAGTAAGTCCTTGTGGGTTAGATGTCTTTCCTGGAGACAGAAGATGTTTGGCTTCTATATATTTATCCATTCAGCCATCCTATGTCTCTTTAGTGGGCAGTTCAAGCCATTCAAATTTATTGAACGAATTGATAAGTGGGGTAGATTTCTGTTCATCCTATTGAGTAGAACTTTATTGCTTTGTTTAACCTCTTGAGCCATTGTGATTTCTAGGCTCTGACCTTTAGATTTTGTGATATTTTACCCTGGTGAGTGTCTATTGTGCTTATCCCCATATAAAGTAGTTCTGAGTACAACCTGCAGGGCAGGTTCAGTCTTGACAAATTCCCTCAGTGTTTGCTTGTCTGAGAGAGTCTTTATTTCTCCCTCATAAAAGAAACTTATTTTTGCAAGATACAAAATTCCAGGCTGGTCATTATTCTGTTTGAGAAAACTGAGAATGGGCCCCCAATTCCTTCTGGCTTTTAAGGTCTCAGTTGAGAATTCTGCAGTTAGTTTGGTGGGTTTTCCTTTGTAGTTTACCTGATGCTTTTGCCTTATGTCTCATAGGAGGGCCTATTTCATATTTACTTTGACCAGTCTGATGACTATGTGTTGTGGTGATTGCCTCTTTATGATGAATCTCCCAGAAGTCCATTTTGAGTCTTGTTCCTGGATATCTGTATTTCTAGCAAGACCAGGGAAATTTTTCTCAATTATTCCTTCAAATAGATTTTTCCACCCCTTGCATACTTTCTTCTTTACATGGCCTCTGTGATTTCTGAAGAAAATTCCCTGTTAATCTTGCTAAGTATATCTTGTATGTGATGTGTTGCTTCTCTCTCATTGCTTTTAAAATCTTCTATTTGTCTTAGGTTTTTGACAGTTTGACTAAAATGTGTCTCAGCATTGTCTCTTTGGGTTTGTCATATTTTTTTCTTGTTGAACTCCTTGGATGCATCAATTTATGTGTCATCAAATGTGGAAAGTGTTCAGATTTTATTTCTTCAATTATTCCTTCTGCCATTTTCTCTTTATTCTCTCCCTCTAGTACTGACATTATCTGTATGTTGCTGTGCTCAATAGTGACCCACAGGTCTCTTAGACTTTGTTCATTTTTACAATTATTTTCTGATCTTCAGACTGGATAATATTAACTAATGTATCTTAAAGTTCACTGATTCTTTCTTATTCCTGCTCAAATCTTCTTTGAGCCCTTGTAATGAACTTTTCATTTCAGTTATCATACTTTTCAGCTCCAGAATTTCTTTTTTATTCCTTTCTATAATTTTAAGTTTTTTATTCTCATTTTGTTCATATGTATTTTTAAGATAATATTTTTTGACATCTACCTAGTAAGTCCAATGTTGAGACTCCCTCAGTGACAGTTTCTGTCAATATATTTTGTTATTTTTAATGGTACACACTTTTCTTTTTCTTTTTAATGGTACTTACTTTTCTTTTTGTTGAAATCTGGATATTTTTATATTATATTATGGTAACTCTGGAAGTAACATTTTCTGGATACCACAGGGTTTTCTGGTTTTTTTAATTATTGCAGTCCGTATTAGTTCATTTTCTAGTGAATTTTCCATACTACTTTTACAGAGGTTGTATTCCTTGTCATGTGTGATCACTGTAGTCTCTGTTGCTTAGCTCATCTTAAGTTAATGTCTTAACACTAATTTGAATGTCTGAAGCTTAATAAACTAAAACCAAATGTCTCTTCCCATCTTCACAGATTGGCTCTGTGTTGGGGCCCTCCTTCAGCACTAGCCAGATATACTGAGACTAGTGATCAGTCGGAGGTGAAAGAATACAGTCTTTTTATGTCTTATCTGTGCATACCTCTTTCCTTAGACTTGAATTTGGCTTTCGTATTTTTTCCATTAACATGGTGCTTTCAAATGTCCTAATTTATTATTGAAATTCTCTCATCATTTGTGTTACGCCATCTGGACTCTTGTTTCATTATCATCCTGTGAGACAAGAAGAACTGGAAACTGGCACCTTTTTCTACTCATGTAGTTGTTGTATATATGTAATAGACTATCTGAGGGCTCATTGTTTATTTGCTAAACAAATCATCAGCGTTTCTTGACAGGACATTGTGTCAATCTAGTCAGGAATTGCTGCTTTCAATTCTTTTGTTGCTATCTTTATCATCAGCAAATCGCAAGCATCAAATACCAGTGCACTTCTTTTACCTTGTTTGGCATAGAGACTGGACTTCTGGAGGGTTTTTCTCTGTGTTTGTGCTCCACCCTCCATCTCACAGAAATCTCTAACAATTTTCTCTCCAATGATGGAGATAAACAGCAAGACTTCTGTTGCTTGTTAGTCAAGTCTTGGCTTATCATAGGCATAAAGGATTTCTCTTGGTTTTTCTGGTCTGGCCCTAGACTTTGGCATGATATTCACATCTGAACTGTTGGAGTCAGTATTTCTCAGTATTAGTGCTGTGCCTCCTTTGGCAGCCAAACTGTGCCTTGCGTATGACAGGTCTTGTGTGGGAGAGAGTTCTTTTCTCTCTGCTTTGTATAGGTATAAGACCCTGATCTCAAGAGTTTTTCCTCTTCCTCCTCCAGGAACACAGAGTTTTTGTTTCTCCCATTCTCTAGAAATGATGTATCTTTCCTGTATTGTTGATGTGAGAATATTTCCTACCCCTTCCTCAGAAGAACAGGTTATCTTATCCTTCTCTCAAAGCAATTGATCTTTATTTGAATTCTGGCTACATGAGGGTTTTCTGACTTTCCCAGGTGGCTTAGGGATTTTGCTTTATATGAGAAGAGTTCGCAGGAAGAAAATGCTATTTTGTGCTGTATCCATGTGGAATTCAATTATCTCTTGTATGCTTGTACCACAGAGGGTGTGTTTTCTTGAATCTCCTGCTTTGAGAATTCAGCTCTCTGATGGGCTCAAGAAACATTATCATTTTCTAGATTATCCAGTTTTTTCTCAATATTAGGTGGAAGCAATGTTATATTGAAGATATGGTTTGCATACTAAACAGACATGGAGCCTCCATCGGAGAGCTTTTTTTTTTTTAATCTACCTTCTGTTTCTCCCTTACTTTTTTTTTCTTTTTCTTTACTTTTTTTTTGTTTCTGCCTATTATGGGGGTACAGATGTTTAGGTTACGTATGTTGCCCTTGCCCCCCCCCCCGTCGCCCAAATCCGAGTTTCAAATATGTCCATCCTTCGGGTGGTGCACATTGCACTCTGTGTATGTATGTACCCGTCCCCTCCTCCTTCCTATCCCCTTCTCCCTCCCCCATCCCCCCTGCCCAACATCCAATAGATGTTATTCTTATATGTGCACTTATGTGTTGATCAGTTAATACCAATTTGATGGTGAGTACATGTGGTTCTTGTCTTTCCATTCTTGGGATACCCATCGAAGAGCTTTTAACAGAGGGGTAATATGATCTTAGTTACATTTTAAAAGGATAACTGGCTGCTGTGTTGAGTATAAGTTGAAGTGAGTCAAAAGTAGAATCAGGAAGCCCTGTTAAGACATTATAAAATTACTCACATCTTAATAATAAGTACACAAAGAAAAATCTAATGAATGACGTAGTTTAAATTATAAGACAGAAGATTATACAGAAATCCTTCAAGAAAGATATAGATTATTGTGCTGTTAAATTCTAAAAGAACCTTCTCATGTGGGACCTAATATAAAGCATATTGAACAATATAGTAAGCAAAGTCTTTAGATGACATTTGCATAGCAAATGTGGCAGGAATCTTCATATTATTTTTTCATAAAAGAACTTTATAAAAGCTGAATTCTTAACACCAAAATGAACCTCTGTGGAGGTGATTGTGATTGTGTAGTAACTATAATATGTTCCTGTTTCAAGTTTTTTCTATATTCACCTTAGAATACTGTTTCAGTTAATTTGCTTTCAGTTGGAAGTAACAACAATAAGAACATTGTTCACACTGGTTTAAAAAACAAAGACAAATTATTGGCATACATAACAAATTCTAGAGGTAAGTCATACTTTAGGCAAGAGTTGATCTAACAGGTCAATGACAAAGAAATATTATTTTTATTTCTGACTGTCCATTTTTCTTTCCATGATGTTAGTTTCATTCTAAAACTGACTTGTTCTAAATCTAAAGATGGCTGCCTATAGTTTCTGGGTTTACTAGCTTATTTGTTCATATTTAGTTTGTGAGAGAGAACATCTTTTTATGTACATTCCATTGACATGAGAGAAAATTTCTTCCTAAGAAACTCTCAGAAAATATTTTTTTCAAATAAAAATAGTTCAATTTTTTCATATGTTCATCTCTGATCCAAAAATATTATCTCCACAGGGGAGGGGATATACCAGTTGGCTTAAGCCAATTAAGATCCTCTTGTAGAAATAGCTGGAGGTGAAGTCAACCCCATTCAATCCTCTTTACTGAGAAATTCAAGTCCTGTTAGGATGAGGAAATAGAAACTGGGGAAGCAACTAAGAAATGATTGCTAAAAGTATCTAGAGGAGAGGAGGGACTAAATAGCATCTCCATAATTTTTCTGAAAACTACATCTCTCAGCTGGCTAGCACATAATTTGGAGGTCATACTTTTCTTTTTAATGAGGGTTAGCAGGAAGTTATTCTGTATTGTTGATTAGAAGTAGGCCTATTTATTTTGGAGACTAAAGGAACAGGTGAGAGCATTGACTTTCTCTTATAACATATGAAAGCCTATAGGGAAATTTCTCCTTCCAGATGGAAGAGCACCAGACCTCCCCAAGGAGAAATTATCCTCAACAACCACACCATATCCAGGCTATCTTCTCTTTATAGACTAGATAAACATTCCAAATATTTGGCAGTGGTTGAAGGTTGTGGGGTAGTGAATTGGTTTCAGAGTATAGGTCAAGATGGGAAAAAAACATTAGGTATATATGAGGAAGAAAGTGTGAAGAATACAGTGGAAAAGTAAAAGAAATGGATTGGTGATGTACTTGGGAAGCCTAGAAAAAATGATGATCTAAAAGCAAGTTCACATCTGTGAACTTTCCTTTTTTGTGTTTAATATTTCACTCCATCTTGTCATATTCTTTCTAAATGGCAGAACCCCAAAATAGATAAGTGGAAAGAATTAGCTATGCTTAATTCAAACAGCTGAACAGACAATATATCATTATTACCTGTACTAAGATTTATAAGCTAGTGTTTTAGGTCAGAGAGGAATTATCTTTTTACAATTATATACAGAAAATATGAATGGATTTGTTTTTCATCGAAATTGCTGCATTTGTGCTTTTTTCCTTTTTTCTTCCTTTTTTTAAAAAAAATTTTTGCTTGGAGAGGTTTGAAGTTAAAAACTTCTGGAACATATATCCCGGAGGCATTTGTTGATGTCCAGGAATCGAAATGGAAAATTGAATAGGAGGAGAAATAAAAACACCTGGGATCCCTCCATTTTATAAATTTTATGAAAAAAAATCAGGGAGAAATAGTACATATAGTGGAAAATAAATCAAAGGCTTATTCCCATCATATTCCCCAATCCAGACCTACAATTCAGCTTGGCAAATAGGATTTATCATGGACTTGTCACTTTCAGAAACTATTTGGCTTGCAACAAAGCTGCTATCACATATAGACAGAATAAGAACTGAATATGAAGAGTGACAGGAAATCTCTCCTTTAACTCTCCCAAGTCCCCCAATCCATACCTCAATATATGAAATGCCATCTTTATAGATGCATAATTTATGGTGCAAATTTGGGCACAATATACTTATTTCTGATTAGTGAGTGATACCAGGCACTTTTCTTTTTGCACCAGAAACCAGAGCCTAGTTGAAAGGAAATATTGATTTGAAAGAGGAATACATATTACAGTTAGTGTTAGAGCTCGTGGAGAGAAGAAAGGAAGAGAAAAGTTTGAGGCAGTGCCACAAGGTACCTGCCATGTGCAGTATATACCAATGGGGCAGATCAAGGAGGGGTATGGGATGCCAAAAAGGGAAGGGGACATTATTCTGAGGACCTCACCTTCTCTAATTTCTTGCTCAGAATAAGACTTGCCTGTGGATATTCTTCATTTTTTCCACAAGTTCTATTAATCCTCTTTTCAGGGCAGTCACCCTTTCTCTTGCCTCCTTGCTTGGCATTAGGAACTAGGTACAGATACTTCCCTGTAGCCAGCATTGATAAATCTCATTTTTAGGAAATCCCAAGTACCAACACTCAAGCTGGCAGAAAAAGAACTTGAGGACACAGATTAATGTTAACAATTTAATACAACCCACTGCATTGGAGACTAAAATTTCTTCTAATAGAAATGCCTTTACTGTATTTAAGTTTATAGGACATTAATTGCTTGAGGTTGGGGCATGGAATAGTATGGAGGTCCTTCAGAAATGATGATAAGTTGCTTCTAGTATTATTACATAAGCTGACAGAAGAGAATTGTACACCTGGCTTCTCAAAGTAATTAATGTCTATTCAGGGGGAGTCCAGTGGAAACTTAACCCAAAATAACATGGAAAGAAAAGAAAGAAGAAATCTCTAATATTTAAAAAATAATACTTCTTTAATTTCTCTTAGATATATTTTGTAGTTTTTGTATATAAGTCTTACAGATCTTCAGTCTTATTTATCCCTAAATATTTCATATTTTTGATGCAACTGTAAATTGTATTATTTCTATTTTTTTCTTTTTTTAAATTGACAAATAACAATTTTATATGCTAGTCTGATGGTTTATCCGGCCAGATTGCTTTCTAGGTTGTAGGCATTAACATCCATGAATCCCTTCACTACTGTGCTAGTACCAAGGGTCTTAAACTAAGATTTCTTTTGTAAATGAAGCTTCTGTCTGTGGTTTCCCAAATAGTATTATATATGTTCTTTAACAGATGCATCTATTAAAAAGACATCAATTTGTGGCAAGCACTGAAGTTAAGCAGTTGGCTGCTTCCTGTAATTATGAGCTAGAGAGAATTTGGTATCTGTTTCAAAGTACAGGGTGTGCAACCCTGAAGAAGAAGTGCCCTGGGAATTGTTTGAAGGGCTCAGGGAAATGATTAGCATGTATCTGAAGTCCTTTCCCCAGAGGAGCTTCAAGTTTTTATCTAAATATAGCAGGTCAATTTCTTACTAATAAATGTACACCTACAAGCAGTACTTTTGATAATCTTCCTTCCTGTCTAGACTCAAATAATGTCATTTTATATTTTGGTAGATTTTCTATAAACAAAAGAAAATCGAAATGCGGTGCCCTTAATTTTCAGAGCACCTTCATTTTGCACTGTGGCTTAAATCTTTTCTTTATTTACTCCTCCTTCAACCTTTCTTTGAGCTCTCCCTTTACCGCCCACCCCCCCACACTTCTTCAATAGAAAGCTAAATGAAGATATTTAAAAATGCTAGCTAAAGAGGCAAGAAATGGGTTATCATTGAATGTGGTAATTAATCCAGAGTTGAACAGTCTGGCATTCGAAATCCATGCTACAGTCCACTGCGGGCAATAATATTTAAATCAAATTGTTATCTAAAATAGCATGAAGGAAAAATAATTCAAAAAGGTATAATGTGAAAAAACTTAAAACTGGTTTTCCAAAGACATAAGAACACTTTGTTTTCTGCACCAAAATACTGACTGGCTGTTTTCGCAGCCCCAGAAGCTATGCAATTAGAACAATCTAGGCTAATGTTCTGGTCTGGGTAACTGAAATAGATGAGAAATAGTGCATAGCTATCTTTTTCTTTAATTTCAGTATATTACGGGGGTGCAAATGTTTTGGTTACATATATTGCCTTTGCCCTACCAGAGTCAGAGCTACAAGCGTGTCCATCCCCCAGACGGTGTGCACCACACCCGTTAGGTGTGAATATACCCATCCCCTCCTCCCCCCTCCCACCTGCCTGACACCCAGTGAGTGTTGAGTAGCTGTCTTTTAAAACAGCTTAAGTATCTGAGATTTCTGAAATGTCAAAAGATTATTGATTTACTCAATAAAAACTTCTCAAGACTTAATATTCAGGCATTCTATAAAGAAATAATACAATGCATATTGTCCTAATTAGAGCTATGCCTAAAAATATGTTTAAAAGCTGTGTATAAATTTTTTAAAAGTGTGCATTTTTAAAAATATTGATGTCTCAGAATGTCAAAATAAACCTGAATGCTGTCATTTAAATTCAAGGCAAAATCTCTGTTTCCAACCTCTATAATAAGTGACTTTTCCCCATTTAGATGGCTGAGTAAAGCATTTCAAACTGGCTGATTTTTTTTTTAATGACTCTTAAGGAAGGCTGGCCACTAGGGCTCACATCTTCACTTTTGTCTTCCTTTAGAGAAGGTGCTATAGAAAACAATGTGTTCATGTGGTCCCACCATCTGTCTTTGCTGAGCAGGGATTCTAGGGCAATGTGCTCAGGAAGACAGAATTAATAGTGCAGACAATCGGCCAAATCAGATAGCCTGATATGGGATCTTATACTCTGATAGGGATACGGTGGGGCAGGGGTGAGGGGAAGGGTTTTTCCACCTCCCATCTTCCTTACAGAAAGTGTAAAGGAATGTCAATAGTGTAGCATAGTTTATCATCACAAATTTAAAAAAAAAGTCTGACAAGGTGATGAGAAATAAAAGCTGACAAGTTTCTCTTATTTTGCAAGTTTGGGGAATGGGGATGTCCAATGAGGCAGCCAGCAGAGCATCCCATTTATTCCATTCAGAGACCATTCTGTGAATGACAATTTAGTATAATGTATTTCACATGGATACTAGCCTGTATGCAACGTAATCATTCTTCAAGTCTGTTGAAAGCCCTTCAGGAAAATAATAGCTAACATTTGTTGAGTGCTTCCTACATGAAGGTACTGTGCCAAGAGGAAAATGTTTTATATGCATTATCTCATGAAATCACAACAACCAAATGAATCAGTTACTATTATTTGACTAATTTTACAGACAAAGAAACTTAGACACAGAAGGGTTTAATTACTTTTAAAGAGTCACATGACAAGTAACTGGCAGAGTTAACATTCAGATTTGAATTGATGCATGGCAGGTTTTGGGGCTCTTGCTCTTAAACCATTGCATAGTACATGTATAGAATTTCCTTTTCCTGAGTTCCATTTTCTTAGGATCCTTGTCTCTGTACAAATCCTTACAGATGTAAACATTTACAATTAATTAGGAGCCTCGTGTTGACACTACCTTCACTCAGAGGGTTTATTGTAGTAATGGTAATTGCAGAAACAGTAGGAAGCTGACATGAAAGTTAATCAGGGCAGATTATGTTTTTGTTAGGTCTTTCAATCCCATTAAGTAGGCATCTACCTAGGCATAGGATTAGGAATAGAATCTATGTTCCTTCTAGGAGAAACATGGAGACCATCATTTCTTGCCCAATAATTTTTCAGGTGGGAAAAATGAGATCTAGAAAAATTAAGTAACCTACCCAAGGTTGCCCAGATAGTGAACATCAGGGCTGGGACTAGGATTTAAGTATTCGCACCTCTCCCCTCCAAAATTTATAGCCTGATCTGCAGCTTTTTGCATTCTATAAATGGGACTCAATTCTTCCTAGGTAAAGATACATCTCTTGGGAATTAAAAATTTCCCAGTCATTCCAAAATAGACATTGCTTTTCTTCTGCTGGGGAGTGTATTCATTGCAGTTTTGCATTGGATCACTGAAGCCATCTCTTGGGTCTCAAGGCCAAGTCACTAAAGAATATCTGTTCTCTGCGAAATGACTACTTCCAGTTTCGAGAACTCTGGAATGGCTGTGGGGATGAAGCTGACCTAGACAACATATGCTTCTCATGGGGTATAATGTATGAAAAATCAGGTTAAGTGTTCATGAGTGAATGCATTTTCCTGTTCACAGAGTAAAATAGGCATGCATCCTTTGAAGGATGTATGATAAAGTGGCAAGTGGAAAGTTCTTTCTAAGTTGCTATCACAGTCCCTACACATTCAAAATGAGTACTTTAAATACAGCAACAATATGGCACTATTCTATGGTAAAAATCATCTTAGTAGGAGATTCAAGCCCTATTTTAAAATACACCCTAAATAGTCCATTTACTCCAACAAATGGCAGCTGATTGGGCTGTGCTGTAATTGGGTACAACATTGAAGAGCTGCTTTGCCTATTATTTAAATTTCTAGTGAAGAAATAGCTAGTTCCTTCGTCTCTACTTGACTCATTTTTCTTTCAGGGCCACAGATGTGTCTTGGCCCCAGCACAGCTCCAGAGAAGGAAACAAGTGAGTGAGTTTAGGAAAGGCAGCTCTGTTGCAGCACAATGCGCAGTCATGACAACCAAGCCGCCTCTGCAAATGGTAGGCACACCTTCTCTCCAGGCATCTGCTCAGCAGCTCAAGTAACTTAGCTGACAGCAGGGATAATTTGCAGACTATAGCCCTGTTCTGTCAGACTAGATGAATACCCATTCCCTCCTATTCTCCATACCCAGATGGCTGTTGCGGGTGGCCTGAGGTTTCATGGAAGACAAATTTTCCACAGACCAGGGCAGGGGGATGGTTTCAGGGTGATTCAAGTGCATTACATTTATTGTGCACTTTATTTTTATTATGATTACATTGTAACATATAATGAAATAATTATACAACTTACTATAATGCAGAATATAATATCGCTGCTGGTCTGACAGGAGGTGGAGCTCAGGCGGTGATGTAAGTGTTAGGGAGAGGCTGTAAATACAGTTGAAGCTTTGCTCACTAGCCTGTCTGTCGCTCAACTCCTGCTGTGTGGCCCAGTTCCTTACAGTCCATGAACTGGTATCGGTCCATGGCCCACGGATTGGGGATCACAGTTGCGGAGATTTAGTTGATTCTATATCCTAATTATCACTCAAGTCTATCCCATCTCCTACTATTGGCACAGTTTCAGGTATTCATTATTTTTTAACATGAATATAGGAATAGTCTCCAAATTACTCTTCTTGCTATTGTTCTGCACTTTCCAAGGCACCCATCTCATTACTCCCAAATTGAGCTTTATAAAAAACATGATCTAAAATTTCATCTCATTGATTCACTACTTAAAAACCCTTCAGTGATACCCTGTAATTTTCAGGAAAAAAAATATAAGCTTTGAGTATGGCATATAAGGTAGATTGTGATCTGGTCCCTGCCTACCTCATTAAAATATCAATGATGTTTGATGTGTTATTCTAGATAATTCTTGTCTATTTATCAAGTTATTATAGGCACTAAATGTAACAAAATACATATCTGAAACTAGTCTATAATTGGGATATATCAGTGGTGCAGAAAGGACTTTCATTCTGAATTACTGAACTCTGTTTATTCTCAGAATTTGGCTAAACAGCACAACCTGATTCAGTAATTAATATTCATCAGACAGTCCATTGTCCTATGTTCTAGGAACCTTTAAATTATTGAAATCTTGTTTTATATGAACAAGCCTACCCTCTCAGCTGTGTCTGTAGTTTAGACCTGCTGTTTCTCAAGTTTTGTTCCTGTTAAGAGTCACTGTGGCTAAGAAGAATAAGGGGGAATTAGAGGATAAATAAGTGTATTACAAAAATATTAGTTGGATAAGTTTTAATCATGTCTTGTAAAGATTATATTGTGCATTATTGGCTTGAATTACCTAGAAGTAGCAGAGTCTAGAAGGCACAGAAGATTACTGGACCCTAAGAAAGATGGTGAATAAGATTGTGCCTTTACAGAAGAGAGAATTTCTGGATGATTTCACAAAGGTAGCTTTTTTGGACCATCTATTCCCCCTTTCCATGGTCCCCCCAGCCTTATCATGAAACGTTTTTTCCCGTGGTAGACTAAATAAATTGTTAATGTCTTTACTTCAACAAGTAGATATTGAACATCTACTTTGTTCTGAGTTCTGGGCTAAAAGCTGGACATATAATAGTGAACCACAGAGTCATGGCAATTACATCCTAGTGTTTTTTGTGCAGGAGTGTGTGGTGGATGGGGGAGATGAGGTAAACAGTCAAACAATCACACACAATTGTGAATTTTTAATAGTGACAAGTAGTATATGCTTTAAAAAACTGTCAATGGTGGAGAATGCTACTTTGAGTGGTCAGGGAAATCTCTGTGAAGATGTCATATAAACTGAGACCAAATGGATGAAAAGGAGTTAGTAATGCAAATGGCTAATAAACATGCCAATAATATAGGCTAAAATGTAAAAGTCCCTAGAGCACATTGGATGCTTGTTGCTCTAAGAACAGAGGAAATTTCTTTTTTTACATTTTTATTTCTTATTTATTTTTTAGAGACAGGGTCTTGCTATGTTGCCCAGGTTGACCTTGAACTCCTGGGCTCAAGGGATTCTCCTGCCTCAGCCTCTCAAGTAGTTGGGAAGACAGGCGTGCACCACTATGCCTACCTCAAACAGAGGATCTTTCAATGTGACTGGAGCATAGTAAGTGGGAGGATAAGAAGTTTGAGATTAGTTTTGAGAAGTAGATAGAGACTAGACCATATAGGACCCTGAAGATGAAGATAAGAGGTTTGAGTTTTAGTCTAATGACAATGGCAGGTATTCAAACAATTTTAATCATGGTAGGACAATGGTCTAATTTGAAAAATAATCATTGACTATTATAGATTGGGAGGGATGGTGTAAATGGAACAGTGAGACCAGTTAGAAGGTTACTGCAATGGTTCAGATGAAAGATGATGGTGGTCTAAATTAAAGTGATAGTCATAGAGGTGGAGAGGAGTGGTTTAATTCTGGATATATGTTGGAGTAAAATCTCCTTAATTCCTAATGGATTAGATGTTGGGTGGTAGTGTATGACACCCATATTTCTGGTATCAGGAATGTATATAGTAGTGGCATTTTCTGAAATAGGAAGACTGAGGAAGGAACAGTTTGGAGAAAAGCAGAAATCAAGAGTGCTGCTTTCAATTTGTTTCTATTAGATATCCAGGAAGATGCTTTAACTGTGATTAGTACTGTGAGAAGAATGGGTGGTAGGGGACCAAAAGAAAGAAGTGAGTCCAGGTTGGAAGCCATGAAGATAACTTAAGTAAGAGAGAATGCTTAACTTGAATTAGTGTGGCAGCAACAGTGATTTGAAAATAACTTTAATTTGACAGTAAAGTTCAAAAGTAACTTTGATTTTTTTTCTATTTATATTTATTGATTATAATATCTGTACATTGATATGGGGTATATGTGGTATTTTGTTACATGCGTGCAATGTGTTTTGATCAAGTTAGGGTATTTAGAGTATTTGATTCCCTATGTCTTTTATTGTTCTACCATCCCCAGAGGCAATCAGAAATTTGATTTGGGGTCTTTGAGATTTCCTACCTTTTCTTCCCTTTCATACATGAATAAGAAGCCTTGGTAATTTGGCTTGGTGATTGTGTACTATCAGGGATCATTGGCATGTAGCCCCCATAGTGTTTCAGTGTTGAAAAGCCCCTGCCCAGCTATCTAGTCAAACCCTCTATCAGATACCAATGTTCAGGAATCTCTGAATTCCTAGCTGAAAACAAAATAAAGTGAATGTTTCAAAAAGATAATTTTCAAGATTAATCTAGCTAGTGAGTATGATAAAGGCAGTATCCAGGGGAAAAAAGACACCCAAAAATCCTGTACTTATGGCAAGTTCCAAGAAAGTAATCAAGTTGGAAGTATTTCTATATTGCCATTTGTGAGGCATGAGTGAAAAATACTTACTGAGTGATATTGTATGACTTGAAATCCCTTCTTGAATAGTAGATTGTAATTCATCTCCCAGAGCCAGGGAAATCAGGAATTATTAGTATTTTTACACGTTCTTAGCTATAAACAGAAATCTAGAATCTAAGGAATTGGAAGAAGCATTTAAAAGATATTAAAATTCAGCTCCAAGTAACTTTAAGAAATCATCAGGTTGAGCTTACTTCTATTAGGTAGGTAGATAGACACAGAGGAATTCTGATGATATGAAAGGAATAGGAGCTTTGGGATCAAATAGAGCTAGGTAGAATCCTGAATCCACTACTTATTAGTTATGTATCCTTAGGTGAGTTACTTAATATTTCTAAACTTCAGTTTGTCTTTGAAGTTGGATTTAAAAATGCTACTAATAAATAGGTTATGAGTGTCACATTAAAAAATTCAACATATGCAAAGAACTTAGAATATGATAAATGCTCAATAAATAGTAGCTATAATGTTCATAGAACAGATTTTAAAATAACAGTTTTATTGATATATAATTCACATACAATATAACTCACCTATTTAAAGTGTGCAATCCAGTGATTTTTATTATCACAGAATAGAATAAATTTTAAGCAAAATTTGGTAGCAATTAGAGCAGGAAAAGACAGGATTAGATGAATATTTTGAATGACTAAATAATTAGCTCCTTATTGGGCACACAAAGTAAGTACTCAAATATTGGTAGATTAAATTAGATTGCCATGAAAATCTCTGTGACGGTGCAAGCAAGCATTTACCTTAATTTTTTTAATTAAAAAAGTCACTTGCATCTGTCCACTCAAAAGTAGTATATTCAAAAGGAATATGATGAAGTAAATGACTTGTAACATTGCTAGCTGGTTTTATGGCTTGAGTCCACACACACGTATGTGAGGGCTTGTGGCCTCTCTCTCTCTCTCTCTCTCTCTCTCTCACACACACACACACACACACACACACACACACACACACACACACATATCATATACAAGATTGGCTTTCTCCTTATTTTATATACTTACATCTTCTTAAAATGAATTTGAGGCTTACCCAGGGAATGATCTAAAGAGAATGAAACTGAATGTTCTTCTCTAAATCCTTATGCAAACTACTCCACTTTTTGATAAAACAGAGGCAGCACAGGGAAGAAAATAAAGGTGAAGGGAGAGATAGAGGGAAATATAGTCCAAACATACTTGATCAGTTGACAGCTGCTAAGAAAAGTGTGGCCAGTGAGTGGTTTTCCAAAACAAATTAGACTATATGGAGAGTTGAAAACCTATGAGAACTTTCCAGGTCCAACATCTTAATCTCATGAAAGCTTTTTAAGATCACTTGATTAGACCTTTTATTTTATGAGATCATTTTATAAGTGAACTCAGTGTATTCATGCATGTGTATGTTTTTTGTTTTGTTTTGTCTTTGCAAAACATCTTGCCTGATCCTTTGCCAAGTCACTTTTCCAGATCACACATCAACTATTTTTCCACCTGCTAAATTGTAATTTAAATACTTGATAGAAAGGGTCCTGGGAGAAAGCAAGTGAATGTATTTCAAGTTGATAATGTTGCCTTTCCACAATTTTCTTATTAGTTCAAATGCGAGTTGTGGAATCACCTCATCAAGTCTTTTGACTTTAACAGGCCAATTTTAGTGCTTGGAACCGCTTCAGTACCCAAGTGTCAACAGTTACATTATTACATTGAGTATTTAATATTAAACACACATTGAGTAACTCTCTTATGGAAATTTCCTGTGAGTATTTATAAATCTTTGATTTGAGCTTCAGAATTTTGATCAATAGGCAAACAATAACCTCTCTTTTCTGTTTAAGAGAATTTTAATATTAGGAGCTGCAGGATACATTAGCAAGTGGTAGTCTCTATTCAATAGGGACCATTTCATATGTTATCTCTACATGTGTTTTGTTTCATTTTATATATCTGTCTATATAATTTCATTATAAATACTTCATGCATGTTTCATTATATATTAAACATATCATACATTATTTCTCAAGAAAAGTTATCTGCTATGTTGTTCATCCAGATAAATACTAGAAAATATTCTATTAGATAGCCAGATATTTTGCCTACTTGACATCTAACATCTAGATATGTAGAAATGTCAATATACAGGAAAACTTCAGTTAAATAGAGTACATGAGAAAGGGTAGTTCCAGTTAATTTAATATTCTGGTGACCCTAGGGTTAGAAAAAAACAACAAAAAATGTGTTTGTTTCGCTTTTTTCTTAGTGAATATTTTTCTAAAATTTCAATGTCTATTTTATTCCCTTAGTAAATAAGGCCTAGTGACTACTAAATCTTTGTTGAGTAAGGATCAGAGGCTCATTTTCTAGAAATTCTTGTTCAAACAAAGTCTACAACATGAGCTTAAATTTTACAATGTGCTTGTTTCTCCTTAAAAAAAGACTCATTTAACTATTCAGCTTTAAGAAACAATGGTGATATAGCACCTCTTGTATATTCCTGGATAGAGCTGGAACGCATTCTACTAAGTATCCCATGAATGGAAAAATAAGTACCAAATTGGTATTAACTGATCAACACATAAGTGCACATATAAGAATCACATCTATTGGATGTTGGGCAGGGAGGAGGGGGGAGGGGGGAGGAGGGAGAGGGGATGGATCTATGCATACACAAAGAGTGCAATGTGCACCATCCGAAGGATGGACATATTTGAAACTTGGACTGGGGGGAGGGCAAGGACAACATACATAACCTAAACATCTGTACCCCCATAATATGCTGAAATAAAAAAAAAAAAGAATGAGAGTGTAGATACCTCTTTGATACACTGATCTGAATATCCAGTAATGAGATTGCTGGATCACAGGGCACTTCTATTTTGTTTTTTGAAGAACCTCCATACTGTTTTCCCTAATAGCTGAACTAATTTACATTCCCTCAATGGTCTGTGAGAATTCCCTTTTTTCTACATCCTTGCCAGAATTATTTTTTGTCTTTTTGATAACAGACATTCTAATTGAGGTAAGATGGGTTCACATTGTGGTTTTGATTTACATTTCCTTAATGATTAGTGATGTTGAGTATTTTTTCATATACTTTTTGGCCATTTGTATGTCTTTTTTGTGAGAAATGTCTATTCATATCACTTACCCATTTTCTAATTGGATTGTTTGTTTTTGTATTGTTGAGTTAGTTCCTTGTATATTCTGGATATTAATCCCCTATTGGATGAACAGTTAGTAAATATTTTCTCCCATTCTGTAGGTTGTCTCTTTATTCTGTTATTTCCTTTGCTGTGCAGAAGGTTTTTAGTTTGATATAATCCCATTTATCTATTTTTGCTTTTGTTACCTGTGATTTCAGTGTCTTATCCATAAAATCTTTGCCCAGACCAACATCTGGGCAAAGATGTTTATGTTTTCTTCTAATGTTTTCTAATGTTATGTTTTCTTCTAATAGTTTTGTAACTTTGGGTCTTACATTTAACTCTTTCATCCATTTTGAGTTAATTTTTATATACACTGAGAAACAGAGGTCTAGTTTCATTCCTCTATGTATCCACTGTTCCCAGCACCATTTATTGAAGAGGCTATCCTTCTGCCAATGTATGTTCTTGGTGCCTTTATCAAAAATCAGTTGGCTGTACAGATGTGGATTTATTCCTGGGCTCTCTATGCTGTTCCAATGGTCTATGTGTCTGTTTTTATGCCACTACCATGCTGTTTTGATTAGTATAGGTTTTTGCAGTATATTTTGAAGTCGAGTAATGTAATGATCCAGCTTTGTTCTTTTTGCTCAGGATTACTTTGGCTATTTGGGGTCTTCTGTGGTTCCATATGAATTTTAAGATTGCTTTTTCTGTTTCTATGAAGAACATCATCGGAATTTTGATAGTGTTGCAGTGAACCTGTAGATCACTTTGGTGATCATGTTGACAGTTTGAATTCTCCCAATCCATGAATATAGGATCTTTCCATTTTTTTGTGTGTACTCTTCAATTTCTTTCATCAGTGTTTTGTAGATTCATTGTAGAGGTATTTCACCTCCTTGGTTAAATTTATTCCTACTTTTATTGTAGATATTGTAAATGGGATTGCTTTCTTTTTTTTTTTTTTTTTAGCTACTTCATTATATTGGTGTACCGACATACTAGTGACTTTTGTATGTTGGCTTTATATCCTGCAACTTTACTGCATTTTTTTTTATCTATTCTAAGAGTTTTTTGGTGGAGTCTTTAGGTTTTTCTAGATATAAGATCATGTTGTCTGCAAACAGGGACAATGTGACTTCCTCTTTTCCAATTTAGATGCCCTTTATTTCTTTCTCTTGTCTAACTGCTCTGGCTAGGACCTCTGGTATTATGTTGAATAGGAATGGTGGGAGTGGGCATTCCTGCCTTGTTTTAGTTTTTAGAGGAAAAAGCTTTCAACATTTTCCTATTTAGCATGACATTAGTTGTGGGTTTGTCACATATGGCCTTTGTTGTGTTGAGAAGTGTTCCTTCTATACCTAATTTGTTGAGAGATTTTATCATAAAGCGATGTTGAATTTTATCCAATGCTTTTTCTATGACTACTGAGATGATCATATGGTTTTTATCCTTCATTCTGTTGATGTGATGTATCACATTTACTGATTTGTATATACTGAACTATCCTTGCATCCATGGGATAAATCCCACTTGATCATGGGGTATAATCTTTTTGATGTGCTCTTGGATTTGGTTTGCTAGTATTTTGTTGAGGATTTTAGTATCTATGTTCTCAGGGAAATTAGCCCATAGTTTTCTTTTTCTGATGTATCATTGTCTGGTTTGGTATCAGGGTAATCATGGCCTTGTAAAATGAGTTAGGGGGAATTCCTTCATAATTTGAGAAGAACTGGTATTAGTTCTTCCTTAAATGTTTGTTAGAATTAAGCAATGAAGTCTTCTGGTCTTGGAGTTTTCTTTGTTGGGAGACTTTATTAATTTCATTACTTATTATTGGTCTGTTCAGGTTTTCTATTTCTTCTTGGTTTAATCTAGGTAGGGTATATGTGTTCAGGAATGTATCCATTTTCTCTGAGTTTTCCCGTTTGTAGGCATACAGCTGTTCATAACAATCTCTAATAAACCTTTGTATTTCTGTGGTATCAGTTGTAATGTCTCCTTTTTTGTTTCTGATTTTATTTATTTGGGTCTTTTCTTTTTTCTCAGTTTAGCTAATGGCTTGTTGATTTTATCTTTTCAAAAAATCAAGTTTTCATTTCATTGATCTTTCATATTTTTTTAAAATCTCTATTTCACTTAGTTCGGTTCTGATCCATCTTATTTATTTCCTTCTACTGATTTGGGGTTTGGTTTATTCTTGCTTTTCTAGCTCCTTGAGGTGCAACATTAGGTAGTTTACTAGAAATCTTTCTACTTTCAATGTAGGCATTTATTGCTAAACTTCCCTCTTAGTGCTGCTTTTGCTGTATTCCATAGGTTTTGGAATGCTGTATTTCTATTTTTGTTTCTAGAAATTTTTAAATTACATTGTTAATTTCTTCATTGGCCCACTGGTCATTCAGGAGCGTTTTAGTTAATTTCCATGTATTTGTACAGTTTCCAAAGAAAGTCCTTCTTATTACTGATTTCTAGTTTCAGTCTGCTATGGTTTGAAAAGATACTTAATACGATTTTTTTTTTTTTGAGATGCAGTCTCACTCTGTTGCCCGGGCTAGAGTGCCATGGCGTCAGCCTAGCTCACAGCAACCTCAAACTCCTGAGCTCAAGTGATCCCACTGCCCTCAGCCTCCCAAGCAGCTGAGACTACAGGCATGTGCCACCATGCCTGGCTAACTTTTTCTATATGTATTTTTAGTTGTTTGGCCAATTTCTTTCTATTTTTAGTAGAGATGGGGTCTCACTCTTGCTCAGGCTGGTCTTGAACTCCTGAGCTCAAGCAATCGCTCCCGCCTTGGCCTCCCAGAGTGCTAGGATTATAGGCGTGAACCACCGTGCCCAGCCTTTAATAGGGGAATTTAAACCATTTACATTAAATGTTGTTATGGATAAGTATGGACTTACTCCTGTCATTCTGTTGTTTCCTGTTTGTTTTATATATCCTTTTTTCCTTTCTTCCTCTCTGTTTATCTTTGTGGTTTGGTGGTTTTCTTTAGTGATAAAGTTTAATTTCTTTCTCTCTCATTTGTGTATCTGCTCTACCAATGAGTTTTATTCTTTTATGTGTTTTCATAATGGTAATTATCATAGTTTCATATCCAGATGTAGGATTCCCTTAAGCATTTCTTACAGGGCAATCTAGTGGTGATGAATTCCTTTAGTGTGTGCTTGTCTGGAAAAGACTATTTCTCCTTCATTTCTGAAGAATACCTTGGTTAAGTACAGTATCCTTGGCTGCAAGGTTTTTTTTCTTTTAGCACTGTGAATATACCATCCCATTCTTTCCTGGCCTATACGGTTTCTACTGACAAATCTGATGTTAGTCTGATGAAGATTCCATTACATGTGACTTGCCACTCTCCTCTTGCTGTTTTTAGAATTCTCCTTTTGTCTTTGTCTTTTGACAGCTTGACTGTAATGTGCGTTGGAGAACATGTTTTGGGGTTGAATTTATTTGGGGATCATTGAGCTTTCCTTAAACTGGATGTCCACATTTCTCCCAAGACTTGGGGAGTTTTCGACTACTATTTTATTAAGTAGGTTTTCTATGCCTTTTCCCATCTCCTCTCCTCCTGGAAATGTCATAATGCCCAAATATTTGTTCACATAATATCCCATAAGTCTGGTAGGCTTTCTTCATTCTTTTTTATTTTCTTTTTCTTGTCTCACTGGGATAGTTCAAAAGACCTGATGTCATGTTCAGAAATTCTTCTTGATCTATTGTTGAAGCTCTCAATTATATTTTTTATTTCACTCTTTGGATTATTCAGTTCCAAGGCTTGTTTGGGTCTTTTTTATGATACCTACCTCTTTGTTGAGTGTCTCACTCAGATCATGAATTGTCTTCCTGATTTACTTAAATTGCCTATGTGTAGTCTCTTGTATCTTGTTCAGTTTTCTTAATAGTATAATAATTTGGAATTCCTTTTCAGGCATTTCATAGGTTTCCTTTTCTTGGGGGACTGTTATTGGAGAATTATTGCATTCCCTTAGAGACTTCATGTTTCCTTGCTTTTTCATGTTTCTCAAGTCCCTATATTGGTTATCTGCACATCTGGTGGAACAGTCACTGCTCCTAATTTTATGGAGTAGCTTTCATAGGGAAAGACTTTTTCCTGCAAGTGGGTCCTCTAGTGTCAGTTGGGTAGTGTTGCTCCATAAATTAATATTACTATATTAGAGACAGAAATGGTCTCGGGAGCTTTGCAGGGCTCTGCCTTGAAAGAATATGTGAACATGTTAGTTTGCATATCAAAAGCTGCTCTACCTCACGAGTCTCAAAGTTCAGTAGCAGCTGCTTTCCAACGTGGCACTGCGGTCTCAACCCTGTGGTTCTCACCTGCTTTGAAGGACAAAGCAAGGTCTGCACAGAATCATGGGATGCCTGCAGTTAAAAACAATTAGCCCAAGGGACAGTTCCTGCTTGACTTCTGAAGAGCTGCCTCTATTTGCAATAACTAGATAAAGAAATATGGAGCCACTATATCTCTGTTTAACCCTTCTGTTAAGTGATAGCTTTATCTTAGAACTTAGAAGTTTGTCCTTGAAAGACTTTGTAACCATTTGGACACATAGATAGAGTTAGCTAAGGGATCCATAGAAGTCTTTTGTAATACTTTTAACCTAAAACGAACTACCTGTCATTATGTAAATCTGTTACCCTTGGCAACCAATCTCTGTACCTATAAATACCCACCACGTAAAACTTCACTCATGGCATTACGATTCACAGGGATATCGTACGGATCCCTGAATACCCCGCTTTTGCCTTTTATCTTTATAATTCTATAAAACTGTACCTTCATCTCTGTGCATTCTTTTATTTCTATTATTTTCCATTTTCTATTATTTTCTTATCCTTTGCGATGATCCCTACCTAAGGGACCCGATTTTTTGCTGGGAGTGTAGTTAACTCCCTGCAGGGTAGGGTGCTTTGGCTTTGATTCTGGGTGGACACAGTAGTGTAGGCTTTATGTGATTTCTTCAGCAGTAATCAATGTCAGCTATGTCTGCAAGTGCCTCAGTGGCCTTGTCTGTGAGTTTCTGGAGCCTGCAGCACAGCTTTACAAGGGACAAGGGTCACCAAGAGGGCCATTCTCAGGTTCTGGAGGGGTACATGTGGGTGTGTGGTAGGTCTGCTGGTCAGGGAGGCAGGGTCACCAGTAGTGGCAGGCCCCAGGTGAGCCTTATTCATTCTTAAATTTTTCTATGTCTAAATCACTGATCAACTTCTGTGGCTTCCCCCCCCCCATTTTATTTTTGTATGGAAATAGTTATTATTTGTTCATATTTTTCCAACTATTAATTATTCCATAAAATTTGATATCAGAGTCAAATAATGAATATACTTTCCTTACCTTTCTAACCTCTTTCTCAAAGCTTCTTTTAAAAGTAGAAATCTCTTATGACACCTAGAGAACTAGAAATAACCTAATGCTTTCATCCTTTTAATTTTCCATGATGTCAGATTTTACGCTACCATTCAGAATTTTAAGGGCTTCATCTTAGAAGCTAGATAACTGCAAGTCCCACCTGCCCTCTTACCATGAATAGGAAGGAATGAAACAAACATATAATGAGCAAAGTGGTATGATTCTACTCCTAGAATAGGTGAGAAAACTGAAGACTTTACATTAAGGAAAATATCTAAGGTCATATAACTCATAGTCTAGCTGAGATTTAGGCCCAGTTTTTCATTGGGGCTCCAAAATCAATGCTTTTTCTCCACAGCACCCAAGTCATTGGACAATAGACGTATAGCTGTTAAGAATTTCTGTGTGTGTTTGTATATATGTTCAGCAGAAATGAAGGTTTCAAATAAAAACACCAGAAAAAAATGATTTCTCATCTATCCAACTATCAAAACATAAACAGGAACTACAGCAGATGCCATCTTAGGTACCCAGGAAGCAGAACTGTGGAATCATTTGTATTCAGGAACACCAGATGGCAGCCTGTTATATTGATTTTCACATAGAATCTGCAAAAAGTCTGCTTTTAGTCTGATTACCCTAACCCAGATAACTGAATCCCAGGAAATGACTAGATGGAACAGGCAAAAGTTTTCAGGTTCCTCAGTGGCATTTAGTCCATGAGCAGCCACTGTGTCTACCGAATTCCTCTGCGTCTACAGCAAGAAGTAGAATCTTTGAATGTGCAGACTTAACATGCTTTGAATTACTTATAGATGTATACATAAAAGGGCATATCGCCTTTTAAATAATTAGCCAAGTAAGCTCACTCCTTAATGTGCATTCTCTTTAGGTAATTTCCTATGCAGTCAAGAACACAGGAAGAGAAAAAAACATGCAACCAAATGAGATTTACAACATTTTTACCTGAAAAAAAAGTATCTAAAGAAAGATCCTCATTAGAATTGAGTTTAGGGTACGTGACTATCAGCACCACTACATAAGACCGAGAGTTAGAAAAGTCAGATTCCCTGGTCTTAACATGCTCCTTACCACTCTTCCAGTTTCAGATCATGGAGCGCCTTTCGATCTTTCTGTTTTCTCTCCTGGACAGTCTCACCACAGTACTTTTGAAGTGCCATCAAGAGGCTTCCCATAGGAGTACTGAGGGGAAAGCAGAGAGAAAAAACGTAAAGAGTCATTAGACCACACAACAGGCGAGCCTCTCTGCCAAGGCATGAGCAATACAAGAGCCACTTTTTCACCATTTGGTATAGGAACATTTGACAATGAAAGCATCCTTGTCAGATGAAGAAAAATATATTGAGGCAGTTTCCTTCCTTGTCTGAATAACAGAGAAAAACAATCACTGAAACTGCCTAAAGTTAACTGGTATAAAAAACAACAGATCTAGAAATTGGCTTTATTTTTTTTAAAATCAGGAATGAGAAATCAAAACAAAAAGGTAAAATACATATATTTACGATAAGTTTTAATAAGTAGCTCCATACCAAAGATCTCTCAGAAATAAAATTTCTAGCTCAGAATCGCACCAGCCCCCTTGGGGTACAGGAACTGTGGAAGGCATTTTTGGTTGGGGAGGAATGCTAATGGCTTTTGGGGGTAGGACCAAAACATCCTAGAATTCAAGAATCTGTCACAATTGTCTCATCCACAATGCTAGTAGTTACCCATTGTGAAAATAATTTAGATAATAATTATTACTGTGATGAAGAAAATTTGGTTCTTAGGTTCTCAAAGAGAAAGAGTTTTTGACATTGATATAACTTAAATTCCCTTTGGCTACAATTTAAGTAACCTCATTTTAAAAACTATTTTTGCTCAGTGGAAGCAACCTACATGTCCATCAACAGATGAATGGGTAAAACGTGATACACACATACAATAGAATATTATGTAGCCTTAAAAAAGAAGGCAATCCCATCCCACGCTACAACAGGGATAACCTGGAGGACATTATTATGCTAAGTGAAATAAGCCAGTCACAAAAGGACAAATATGATCCTACTCATATGAAGTATTTAAAGTAGTCAAAAATCATAAAAAATAGGAAGTAGGAAGATGGTTGTTGAGGGATAGGGGGAAAAGGAGAGGAAGTTAGTCTTTAACAGGTATAGAGTTTCATTTTGCAAGACCAAGAAGTTCTATATGCACACAATGTGAATATATTTAACATTATCAAACCGTACACTTAAAAAATGTTAAGATGGTAAATGTTATGCTGTGTTTTATACCACAATAAAAAAAATTATTTTTGCTGCTAACTTCTATAATTTTTCCCTTCAAAGCAAGCTGGTTTATTAACAGTACAACAAAAATAATATCAGCAGTGGATTACAACATACTGAATTTTTTGGAAAACAAATAAAATAAAATAAAAAAATCATTAAATCTATAGTGTTACCTCTTCCTGAAAAGGAGGTGCAAAGAGGGGTGCATTAGGTGGAAGGGAAGGGAGAACTCTTCTATTTAGACAAATGCCAACTACTAAAAATAGAAGAACTGAAAGATTTTGAGGATTATTATAATTGAGGAATTTTGAATATAGACTCTAACTTAAATAGTTGTATTGAAACACTATTTATGTAAAGTTGTATTATGATTTCACTGGAGAATGTTCTTCATCCTGGGAGATACATACTGATATATTTGGGGGTGAAGTGTCATGAGGGCATGGTTTAGTCAAAGAAAAAAGAGAAAGAAATACATACACCTTCCACACATAAAGAGAGAGACAGAAAACAAATAGCCAAAGTGTTAGCAACTGGTGCATCCAGGTGAAGGGCACATGGGGTTTCAATGCACTAATTCATTCAACTTCTCTATAGGTTGGAAATTGTCGAAAATAAAAAGTTGAGGAAGAAAACTTTTAAAAAATTTATTAAGCTAAACAAACAAAACCTAACTCAAAATTTTTATAGAATACGCATATTAAGTGTTTCTTATTCCTTTTTCCTGTTCCTTATGAATACCTTTCTTCAAACTACAAATAGTTTCAGGTGTTAGTGATATTTAAACCACTTTTACCCAGTAAGAGGAGTTTTAAATAAGGACCCTATCTTAGATAGTTGTATTGAATCAATGTTAAATTATTTATTGTGACAACCGTATTGTGATAATTGTAAATAAAATAAACTTTAAGTAAAAACTGTAAGTAAGATAAACACTTGGGGTAGAATTAGAACTGGACAGTCAAAACTACTGACAATGTAAGACTGGAGAAGATCTTTTACAGGCTCTAAGGATTAAATTTGCTCTTTAAAAAATAATAAGATTTTTTAACAGTCAATCCATTAATGAAAGTTGTGCCAATTTAGAATCAAATCATGTTAATGCTTACCCCAGCAAGGCTCCAATTATACCACCTGCCACCAGGCCACGCAGGCCTAAGTTTATTCTGAATAGACTTCCTGTAACAGCTGTTTAAAAAAAGAAGGCAACATTAACTCATAATTAAATACTAAAATTCCATTTTAAAATTTTCCTTCTATAAGGACACAAACACCTGAGTTAACTTTCTGAATCCAACAATCCAACATTAAAATACCACTACAGCCTAGATTTCCTGAATCTAAAATGCCAATATAGGTAGCTACCCATCTACTCTGCCAATTCCTTTTATAAAAATAAATCCTTGATCTGTTCCATGAATCTAATTTCTTGTCTTGTCTTTTCTTTTTTTTTTTTTTTTTGAGTCTTGCTCTGTTGCCCTGGCTAGAGTGCAGTGGCATCATCATAGCTCACTGAAACCTAAAACTCCTGGGCTCAAATGATACTCCTGCCTTAGCCTCCTGGGTAGATGGGACTACAGGCACTCGCCACCACGCCCAGCAAAGTTTTCTATTTTTTGTAGAGATGGGGTCTCACTCTTGCTCAGGCTGGTCTCCAACTCCTGACCTCAAGCAATCCTCCCTCCTTGGCCTCCCAGAGTACTAGGATTACTGGTGTGAGCCAATTTCTTTTCTTTCTGTTTCATTTTTGCCTATCTCCCCTAAAAATTTGAAATCTTTCCCCTTCTATCTATTTCATTTCTTCCTTCTTCAAGGAAAGCATTCTCAAAATAAAAAACAGAAAAACCTTCACTAGTCCCTGCAGCTCACACCTTCCCCCTGCTCACCCCTTCTGTCCTGCTACCCTGCACCCCTCAGGTAAGACGGCAGGCAGCATTTGCCCTACAATGCCATCTGGTGGTCAGTGCAGGGAGGGGCCTCTTTTCTTCCTACTGGGGATTGTGCATAATGATGCTCATTTTCCTCTTCCACTATGCATAAGGCAACTAATGCCATTTGAGGTGGTAACACTTTTTAAAGAATAACATTTGAGGTTTATATTTTTTATTTAAGTATTACATATTCATTTTGTAAATTTTCTAAATTAACAAGAAAAAAAATCACTTTTAATACCATTACCCAGAGTCCATAATGAGTTAGTCTTTTTTTTCTGGTCTTCCAAACAAAATATCTTTAAAAACAAATTGGGGCCATGCTGTACATACTAAATTCTGTTCCCTCCTATCTAAAAGCACTGTCTTTTCCTCTTCTGTGTTAATGTATTTTTAACAAGGCCTGCTCTCAAGATAAACAATTTTACACGGCCTAACCTACTGGGGTTTTCTCAGAGACTAACCAACCTAGAGAATATCCAACTGCAACCTGCGCTAGCCTCCCTGTGGGAGAAGGGAAATACCCAATTCCAATCCACTCTAGCTATCCTGTCCCACCTCAGGGGAGGAAAAAACCTGAAAAACACTTATGAAGTTAATAGTTCAGAGGCACGGGCTCACTAAGACTAAGACCTACTCACAGGAGTATAGTATACTCACCCTCTGTCACACCTTAATACCACATTACTAAAGACCTATTTACCACGGTTCCTTTTACCCACTACACCATGTCCAGCTAACAAGAAAAAAATTACAAGGCATACTAAAAGGCAACAACACAGTTTGAAAAGAGAGAACAAGCACCAAAATCAGACTCAGATATAGTGGGAATACTGGAATTATCAAAGAATTTAAAACAACTATGATTAATATGCTAAAGGCTCTAATGGACAAAGTAGACAGATGGGCAATGTAAGCAGAAAGATGGAAATTTTAAGAAAGAACGAAAAAAAATGCTGGAGATGAAAAACAATGTAACAGAAATGAAGAATGCCTTTGATGCACTAATTAGTAGATTGGACACAGCTGAGGAAAGAATCTCTGAGCTTGAAGACATGTGAAGAGAAACTTGTAAAACACAAAAACAAAGAGAAAAAAGATGGACAAAAAATAAAAACAACAACAGAATATCCAAGAACTGTAGGACAACTAAAAAGGTATAACATAAGTGTAACTGGATATCAGAAAGAGAAGAGAAAGGAACAGAATATTTGAAACAATAATGACCAAGAATTTTTCCCAAATTAAAGTCAGGCAACCCACCATAGATTCAAGAAGCTCAGAAAACATTAAGCAGGATAAATGCCCCCCAAAATTACACCTAGGCATATCATTTTCAAAGTGCAAAAATCAAAGATAAAGAAAAAAAATCTTAAATGAAGCCAAAGGACAAAAAAACCTTACTCATAGAGAAACAAAGATAACAATCACATCAGACTTCTCAGAAACCAAACAAGCAAAAAGAGAGTGGGG
>CAUYSK010127743.1:0-74439 GCA_963575035.1 Avahi laniger
AGACCCCGTCTCTACTAAAAATAGAAAGAAATTAATTGGACAACTAAAAATATATAGAAAAAACTAGCCGGGCATGGTGGCACATGCCTATAGTCCCAGCTACTCGGGAGGCTGAGGCAGGAGGATCGCTTGAGCCCAGGAGTTTGAGGTTGCTGTAAGCTAAGATGATGCCACGGCACTCTAGCCAGGGCAACACAGTGAGACTCTGTCTCAAAAAAAAAAAAAAAATGACCCATGACTTAAATGTCATCACATCTGCTTTACACATTCGGAAATGGAGTTTCACAGAGTTTGAGAAATTTTCCCCAAATCTTATGGTTATAAATGGCAGAGGCTCACATGGAGCCCTGGTTTGTCTGATTCTGCCAAGACACTCCACAGGAAACCAGGAAAATCTCTCATAATCATAATTATGTATTCTTAAGACTGTCAGTCTCAGAGGAAAATCAATGATGAAAGTCATGCCTAATGGCCTAGTCCATTTCTTTCAGCAAAACCTGAATGTATTCATTTACTTCCATTCATCTTATATGATCATCGCTGACTTGCTGGGTGAACGGCTAATTAATTCGGTTGTGTTATAAGCAAATAAACTTGCCCATCTGCAAAATGACAAATGGGACCTGATCAACAGACAAACAATTGTTCCAGGCTTGCAAACTCCCAAGAGTCTAATGAACAATGGCTTACTGAATGAGCAATTGCAAAAGAAAGAAATTACATTAGTGTGGTTTCTTTACGAAGAGAGAACAATTCATTGGATTTAATGCCTCTGCAATAAAGAACTCTTGGTAGTTGTGGATTGGACAGTGGAGAAAACACACAGGGAATGCTCATGCCTTGCACATGACTGTCCCTGACACTACAATTCTCCCTGGGCAAACCCTCACTCACCACCCTCCAGGATTGCATAAATAGCAGAACTTTCTCCCTCAACCAGTTGCCTAGCCAAGGGTGCCACCCTCTGTACCCAGCCAAAGGCTTTCCTTGAGAGTAGGTAACACATACTTGTGTTTTTGAATGACTAGAGCACTCAGGTCAGGTGTGAGCTTGGGAAAGCAGGAGGTAGTGTGCCTAGTGGGCGGAGAAAATGAGTTCTGGACTCAATCAGATCTGGATTCGAATCTAGCCTCTTCCACTTACTAACTGTGTGCTTTTGGATCAGTGGCTTAACACTTCAGCTAAGACATCTCATGAGTAAGAGGGGAAAACAGTTTCTTGCTTTCTCTCAAGATCCTTGCAAGGATTAAGTGAATCAAAAACAACCAAAAAAAAAAAAACCCCAAACACCAAACTGATGACTCTGTGTGTCCGTATGTGTGTGTCCGTGTGTGTGTGTACGTGTTTGTGTGTACACCTCACTTTGACATGCAGGGAAGACAAATCAAGCAGAGTGCCAGTGAACAGGATTTCCTAGGGGCCACACACCCCCAATTAAGGCCATGTTTTTCAATTTCATAATTTGCCTGAAATTTCTGCAAGACAAGGAGCTAGGGAAGCAGGATCAACCGAAATGCAGAATAAATACAGCTAAACGGCTTTGAATAGATTCAGCTTATGCTCTTGTAAGTAGCTTAGTCACTCTAGTTTTAGGAAAACAGGAAGTAATAAGATTAAGGATCCAAAGCTCAAATGAAAACATAATGTGAAATCTAGTCCAAGAAGGATTTGGGTTCAGGAAAGATATTAAAATACTCCATAAAATTAAAGGAAGATGAACAGGCTTGTAACAAGTCTGAGGCACACACTCTCCTTGTATTTTGTAAATTTCTAGTGGAGCATTACACAGAAAATAATAAATTGAGAGGGTTTATTTAGGAAGTCCTGTGCTGAGCTGGAAATACGGGCCAGGCACTTTCACGATATGCACACTGAAGAGTAATTCATAGCATTTGCCGTTAGGGACTTGGCAAGGCACAGAGAAGTCTCTTGCAAACTTTGTGATCACGATGCACTTAGTAGAGCAAAAACATCCCTAGACCTGGTTATGCAACTCATTTGAAATACTCAGTTGCAACAAAGAATTGGAGAGAAATACCCTTACATTGCTTAATATTTCTTTCCTATGATATCTATACACATATATCTAATTTTTTACTACAAAACAAAATAATTCAAACTACAAACTAATCAATTATCTTTATTGATCATATGACACAAGTGGTAAAATTTCAAATGTAGTCCATTACCAATCAAAAATCAATGCATAAGCATATTTAGGGTAATTATAGGCATTTGTTTTAGAAATGGGTATAGGTAATATTTCTAAATTGCAGTCTACACAAACATTAAATCAGTTATAAGAATGTTTTACAAGCATGCGTGACTCTCCCTCTCAGGACAATTGAAATAGCACACAGTAAACTCAATTGCTAATGAGGAAATTAAACTAATAGTAATTTACAATGTAAAGCAAAAAGACCATAAATTCCTTACCAAATCAAGGCAAAATGGTGCCCTATCGGTGATAATGCTTTTTTGTTCAAGTTGTGAAATTCTCAAAATCACTTTGTAAGTCTGCACCATAGGAGCTTTAGAACTTGCAAAGGGATTGCCTATTAGTCAAACTTCTCAGAAAATTGCTGACTAGTCCTCAGGAAATTCTAACTTTTACAAGGCATGCTTACTTTTAGGAGCCATTGTGAACACACTGAGTGGGTTACTAGCAAAACATTCAATTGTGTATTTACAATAAAAATAAAATATAATATAAAATAAAATATAAATCACTTATCAGCACATTGGGTGAATGCACTCATAGACTCAAGACAATAATAATAATAAAAAATAAATAATGGCTTATACTCATTTAGCATGGATAATGTGCCAGTCACTGTTCTAAGTGCTTCGTGTGTATTTATTTATTTTGAAATTATATATTATTGTGGTAAGAACACTTGACATGAGTTCTACCCTCTTAACAAATTTTTAAGTGTATTATACAGTGAACAATAGGCACAATGTTAAACAGCAGATCTCCAGAATTTATTCATATTTTAACTGAAAATGTATGCCCCTTGCTTAGCAACTCCCCATTTTTTACTTCCCTAGGCCCTGGGAGACACCAATTCACTCCAATTCAATAAATTTGACTATTTTAGATACCTCATATAAATGGACTCCTGCAGTATTTGTCCTTCTGTGACTGACTTACTTCGCTTAGGATAATGTCCTCAAGTTTCATTCACATTGTCACATATTGCAGAATTTCCTTCTTTTTTAAGGCTGAATAATATTCCATTGTATGTATATAACACATTTCCTTTATCCATTCATTCCGCCATGGACATTTGTTTCCATATCTTGGTTGTTGTTAATAGTGCTGCAGTGACTATGGGAGTGCTAATATTTCTTGGAGATCATTATTTCAATTTTTTTGGATAAATACTAAGAAGTGGGATTGTTGGATCATATGACATCTCTATTTTTAATTTTTTAAGGAATTTCCATACTGTTTTCCATAAAGGCTGTGCCCTTTTGCATTCCTATCAACATAACAAGAGTTCTAATTTCTCTGCATCCTCATCAACACTTGTTCTCTTTTATCTTTTTGATAATGGCCATCCTAACAGATGTGAGTTGATATCTCATTGTGGTTTTGATTTGCATTTCCCTGATAATCAGTGACATTGAGCATCTTTTTGCATACTTCTTGGCCATTTGGATATGTTCTTTGCAGAACTGTATATTCAAATCTTTAGCCCATGTTTTGATCAGGTTATTAGTTATTTTGCTACTGAGTTGTAGGACTATCTTAAAGATTTTGAAAATTATTCCCTTATCAAATATATGCTTTGCAAATATTTTCTCCCATTTCATAGGTCGTCTTCTCACTCTTTTGATTGCTTCCTTCACTCTGCAGAAGATTGTTTTGTTTTTTTGTTTTGCTTTATTTTTGATGTAGTCCTACTGTTTACTTTTGCTTTTGTTGCTTGTGCTTTTGTTGTAACATCCATGAAAATTATTGTCTAAACCAATGTCATAAAGTTTTTTTCTATAATTTCTTCTAAAAGTTTTATAATTTCAGATCTTATATTTAAGTTTTTAATCCATTTTGAGTTGATTTTTGTGTATGGTGTATGATAAGGGTTCAATTTCACTCTTTTGCATAAATATATCCCCAAAACAATTTATCGAAGAGAGAATCCTTTCCTTTTGGTGTATTCTTGATATCTTTGTCTAAGATCAGTTGACCATATATATGTGTATATATATATATATATATATATACACATATATATGGATTTATTTCTAGACTCTTTCTTCTGTTCCATTCATCTGTATGTCTGTCTTTATGCCAGTATCATACTATTTTGATTACTATAGCTTTGTAACATATTTCAGAATGAAGAAGTGTGATGTCTCCAGCTTTTCCCTTTCTCAAGATTTATCTGGCTATTTTGGTTTCTTTGTGGTTCCACATGAGTTTTAGAATTTTTGTTTCTATTTCTGTAAAAATGTCATTGGAATTTTGATACAAATTGCATTGAATCTATAGATTATTTGAGGTAGTATATGAAATTGTAATGATAATGTTTTCTGGTCCATGAACACCGATGCCTTTTCATTTGTCTGTGTCTTCTTTAATTTCTTTCATCAGTGCTTTATAGTTCTTGGTGTACAAGTCTTCTACCTCCTTGGTGAAATTTATTTATAATTATTTTATTTTTCATTTTGGTGCTATTATAAAAGGGGTTGTTTTCCTAATTTCCTTTTCAGATAGTTCATGTTTAGTATACAGAAACACAACTGATTTTTGTATGTTGATTTTATATCCCGAAACTTTACTATATTTGTTTATTAGTTCCAAGACTTTTTTTATGGAGTCTTTAGAATTTCTATGTTTAAGATCATGTCATTTACAAACAGGGACAATTTTACTTCTTCCTCTCTGATTTAGATTCCTCTGTGTGCGTGTGTCCAGTTGTTCTAGGTGGGACTTCCAGTACTGCTTTGAATAGAAGTGATGGGTGTGGGCATCCTTGCTTTGTTCCTGATCACAGAGGAAAAGCTTTCAGTTTTTCACCATTGAGAATAATGTCAACTCCTCAACACTCTCAGTGAAGTAGATAGTAATATTAACACATTATAAGACAAGGAAAGTAAGAGACTGCATATATATCCTGGCTTGGGTTAAGAGGTTCCTGGTTTCAAATCCTGTCTCATCTGCTCATTTTCTGACCGTCACAAGTCAAACAACTTCTCTGGCCTCTGCTTCTACCTCTGTGAGGTATCTGGGTTTTAAAAAAATAACCCATATGCCAGAGACATAGTAAGTACTGAGTAAATGTTAGCTAATCTGAATCTGACATTGAATTTGGTAAGAAAGAAAAAGAGTTATTAAAATTCTTTAGTCTGGCTTTTCTATCTAACTAAATCAAAATACATTTTCTCATGTGTATTTTTTGAGACATTTTACATTATACTTTGCAATATCTCTATTTTACTAGCAAGTGCTTACTATATAGACATAGACATAAATCTACTAAAGAATGTGCTTTAAATGCTGGGGGAAGTATTTCTTCTTACTAGAGCATGCAAAGAATTCCGTATCGATTCACTTAAAGAGGAAAGTATGGAAAGCATTGTATACTTAATTTTATATTCACCATGGGAAATCCAGGGGAGATATTTATAGATGTCTGCATGTGATTTAAATGGTATTAACTGCCATTCTGAAAGGTGGATAGTATTCATGATGTTGCCTTTATAGGAAGGGACAATATAAAAACCACCAGGGGCAGGTTGGTCACTTAACAGGACCCCAGCTAGCGATACTAGTCAAGTCGACGTGAATCTGATGTCAGTTTCCTATTCCGAAGTCACAGAACCTTGTCTTAGCAGCATGCCCAAATATAATGAGAATCCAGCGGATTGTCTCTCATTAATCAAGCCCCCCAAAAAACTAACAGTTAAAATAATCTAGTTTACTAACTAAAAATGAGATTTATGACTCACAAGAGGCCTTAAATGCAAGCATTTGAGTCAGTAAATTCTCTGGCTATGGAAAATATTTCAAATAATTAACAATAGGCATATTGATTAATTCATTTATTCATTCATTCAAACTGCTGAGCTATGTACGTGAGATAAAATGTTTAGCAAAAATGGATATCACCTTTGTCCTGAAATTTACAGACTAGCTGAAGTGTTAGAAGTGTTAGCCGAAGTGCCTATCTTTTTAAAGCTTTTTCTGCAGATAACGGAACTCATCCATCAGGTGGTGGTTTTGCCAGAGTTAAAGATGTCATGCTCTTTCAGCTAAATTTCGCCAACTGTGTACATCTATATATGATGCAGAATCTGACCTTGAGGTAGAGAAGGCTGACTAATGGCCCTTCAATTTCCTTTAACCGCCCGGTGAGCAGGCTGGTCACAAAGGATTTCCAAGGACCATTTCACAGAAACTACAGGCAGCCTTTCCCAGGCTGATGCCAAGAACTGTCTGCTCGTGTAGCACGTTACCTACACAGTCAAGGGCAGAAGGAAAAAAAGACACATGACTAAGTTCCCTGGAATAAAAGCGTGCAGCTAAAATTGAATGGAATTCTCAAAAGACAGCACCTGACTTCCTTAGCTCCTTTTCTAGCCTGCTGCTGGCATGGTTTGGTCTGAAAAGCAGGTGGAGTGGAATCAGGAATGACAAGGGTTGATGTCCATGGATTTGCACTTCTACCAGTAGAAATGTTTACAAAACTAACCAAAGCTTTGAAGCAGGAGAGTGCGTGTTGTATTATCTAGACCACGCTCCTGAAACTTCCACAGTAGAGCCAACCAATGAGCTTCTGTTAGTTTCCTTTGCTTCAAAGGTATTTCCAACCTCAAAATTAAAGTGATGAGCAGTTGCAGGCTTTTGGAAAACCATTTCATCATTTGGAGACTGGTTGGCCATATGGCATATGCAAGAGAACAAGAAAAAAATACGTCTTCTTTTTCAAAGATCTAGATATTTGAAAATTATCTCATGCTGAAATTTGTCATGGGACAAGCCATGCCATTCTCATTAAGTTTACAACGCCTACTGTTAAAAGGAATAGTTCTTACTATGTGGAAGAAATTATACTGAGCAATTCCAGCCTAGAATAGTCTGCAAAAATAACTCCTTAATTGACTGTTGAGAGTAGTGATAACATGATTTAAAACATAACTTTGTCACCAGAAAATTTAGCACAGAAGACCACTCTGAGGGTTGAGCTGACAGTAGAGCAGCCCATTGAATTTCTCTAAGCTAATTCAAATGAAAAAGCTAGGATTGAAAGTGATAACACAGTAGCAATGAGATCAGAATTTCTGAAAAATTAGATTACAGTCATTTTGTGACCATAAAAACCATATTGTCCTTGGCATTACTAAATCAATCACTGCAAGAAAATTACCTTCACAAGTTAAACTAGTACTTCTTAGTTTGGAGCTGAAGACTGCGGTATGTTTTTTGCTATTTGAGAAAGAGAAGTGATGCTTCTCTTACATATATTTTTGGTCTGAAGAGGGATAGATGCTTCACAAGGAGCTCTGAGACAAAGAAACCACATCATTTGCCTACAGTATCATCAAAGGCATCATTTAGTGCAAAAGGGAGAAAAAAACATTTGCAAAGTATTGAATTGTAAAGTGCAATAACTTTTATAACTTGTCATTTGGCCACTTATTGACATCCAGTCACAATCTGTTAAAACGTAAGTTTATTTTTGTGTTTTTGCAACATGGGTAACCATTTCCTGATACTTCTGTTCATTTCTCAGCAATTTCAGACATCTTTGATGAATAGTTTTCATTTCGCATACTGTTTTCGCCGTTCAGTGAGGAACAACTTTATTGAGAACCAGTGTCCCTGGTCTGATTGTCCAGTAAGGCAACAGAGAACAATAGAACAATCTTATGTTTATTCGAACAAGTAAATTCCAGAAAACAGGTTTAAGAGCATGACAGCCTGGTCACTGCCTGCTCTGGAACAAAACGCACATGATGAGAACACAGACTTTCATCATGGAGCCTGAAGTTGAATTCCAGCTACATTGCAGGGAAGCAGGATGAGTTTGGCAAAGCCACATAATCTCTCTTCCCTGAGTTCCTTATCTGGAAAAACAAGATATAATACTTACGGTAGGGCTAGTGTGAGAATTAAGTACAAATCATAATGCTTGACACATAGAAAGCATGTGGCACATTGAATTATCATCTTTATTATTAATATGATCCTCTTCATCAGTATTATTTGTACTTCCAAATGGTATCAACTGAAGTAATTATTATTAAAACATATTGTCTTGCTTTAAATATCATGTCTTGGATATGCTGTTCTCTCTGTCTGAAAGATCTTCAGACATTAATGATGGCCTGGCAAATATTCACCAACTTTGAAGATTTACTTTTAAATACTTAAAAAGCAGTGGATGGATGGAGAGGGTTGACTCATCTTTGATTATCCTGGCAGATTGATTAATGCCATGTTCTTTCTACCTACTACTTGGGGTTTACAGGAACACCAGTTTTTGGATTTTTGCTGGACATGTAAGCGTGAGTTGGCCTCTTTTTCTTCCTAACAAAGTCTGAATTCCTTGAAGATAGCTACAGAATCCAGCATAGAGTAAGTGGTGAAGTATGCTTGTTGAAGCAGGGCCTGTTTCTATGGCTTTTTGTTATCTTTTCAAATGGGCTTTATTTTCAGAGTAGTTTTAGAGTCAGAGAAAAGTTGAATGGAAAGTACAGAGTTCCCATATACTCTCTGCCACCCCCACACGTAAAGTCTCCCCAATATCAACATCCCACACAGAGTGGTACATTTGTTACAATCATTGAACTTACGTTGACACACCATTATCACCTAAGTCCATGGTTTGCATTACGGTTCACTCTCGATGTTGTATATTCTATAGGTCTGGAAAAGTGCATCATGATATGTATCCACCTTATAGTATCATGCAGAATTAGTTTGATAAAAATCCTAGTTTTCCCTAAAAATCCTCTGTGCTCTAACTATCCATCTTTCCTTTCCTTCTAACTCCTGGCAACCGCTAATCTTCTTACTGCCTCCATAGTTTCACCTGTTTCAGAACGTCATGCAGTCAGAATCACACAGCATGTAGCCTTTTCGGATTGGCTTCTTTCACTTAGTAATATGCATTTAAGTTTCTTCCATGGCCTTTCATAACTTGATAGCTTAGTTCTTGTTTGCACTGAATAATATTCCATTGTCTGGATGAACCACAGTTTATTTATCCAGTCACCTACTGAAGGACATCTTGGTTGCTTCCAAGTTTTTGCAATTATGAATAAAGCTGTTATAAACATTGTGTGCAGGTTTTTGTGTGGACATAAATTTTCAGCTCATTTGGATAAACACCAAAGAGTGTGATTGCTGGATTGTATTGTAAGAGTAGGCTTTGTTTTATAAGAAGCTGCCAAACTGTCTTTCAATATAGCCGTTTCATTTTGTGTTCCCACAAGCAATGAATGAGTTTCTGTTGTGCTACATCCTGGCTGGCATTTGGTGTTGTCAGTGTTTTAGATTTTGGTCATTCTAATAGGTGCACCGTGGTTATCTCATAATAGTCTTAACTTGCAATTCCCTAATCATATATGATGCTGAGCATTTTTTCCATATGCTATTGCCATCTGTATTCCTTTTTTAGTGAGGTATAGGTTCAGGTCCTTGACCCATTTTTTGATTGAGTTGTTTGTTTTTTTTATAGATGAAGTTTTAAGTGTTCTTTGTTTATTTTAGATAACAGTCTTTTATCAGATATATCTTTTGGAAATATTTTCCCCATCTGGGTCTTATTGTTTCATTCTCCTGACAGTGTCTTTTGCAGAGAAGAAGTTTTTAATTTAATAAAATCTAGCTTATCAATTATTTCTATAATTCAGTGTGCCTTTGGTGTTGTATTTAAAAACTTATCACCATACCCAAGGTCATCTATATTTCTAATTGGTTGTGTTTTCAAGATTCTACTTTTAGTCATAAATTCCTACATAGTCTTCCTTATAACATACTTAGAAACAACTGCCTTCTTTGGTAGGGTCCATTTTCTAATCCAATTAAAATTCATTCCAGGAGTGGGGCATGTCATATTTTTCTTCACCACTTAGTCTGATACCATCTTGGCTTTAAGAATTTGAGCACTGTATTTGTATTTTATTTAAAAATTTCCTTCAGTTATTTTTATTTTTCAACAAGAATGACAAAACATACAACCTAACTCAAGCCACTCCCCCTTCATTCTGCCTTTCTTATAATGGAAATGTTAATAGATTAAATTGTAAATTAAAATCAAGTACAACAACTGTGATTCAATATAGCCTTCTTGTAGACAAATGAATGATTTGGTTAAAAATTAACCATACAATTTTATTTCCACGTAATTGGGAAAGAGTACTCTAAGTTGAGGCAACACCAACAAAACAACAACTTTATACATATAATATAGAGAGACAGAGAGAGAGATGGAGATCGTTTTGATTTAAATTTCAAGGTAGCAAAAATAATATAAAAATTTGTAAATTATTTTTTTGCATTCACAAATTAAGTTTGGCATGTAGTCTCATTTTGTTGTATGTAGGTCGCAATTTAGAAAATGCTTTTCTGTGCATCTTCAATCCCTTTATGTATAGAAGTATTTTGTATCACTTACAGACATAAAGAGATTGGTCACATATTCTATCTGTGATAACTAAAAGATTGTGACAAATGTGGCAATTTAAAGTACAATTAATGATATTTCCAGATAGCAACTAGGTTGCATTATTTAAAGTTACTAAAACTATTTTATACGACTACTATAACTTGAGTAAAGATACCAAGTTAGAAACTTAGAAATATCTTTCATGACTCTAATTGGCTTGGTTATATAAGAAAGAGAAAATGCATAAATCTGCAAAATGTGAGTATATTCTCTGATTTTCCTTTCAGAAAAAAAATAGCCTATAAAAATAATGTATTTTATTTTTTATCTCATTTTTCAAGTATGGGTTTAAACTGCCTTAATCTTTTAAAGAATAGTATTTATTTCTTATTTGTAGCTGTGTTAGGAAAACATAAGAACGTAGTCCCACAATGGTTAAAATATTGAAGATATCATTTGCTTTAAATGTTTCCTTCTATACTAGACAGTGTGACCTTGAGCATTACTGGTATTTGATTGCTTAGAATTCTAAATCCGATCTGTAAAATCTCCTCCAGCATGTGACTGGGTTTACTGTGTAATTTTTCTTTTGTAATAGGCCATTATTGTAGTTTCCCACCTAACCCCTAAGCACGCTGTTATTAACTTGCTTTTAAGTTTCCTCAATAAAGCAACATTTAGGATGTACATAAAAACATTGTCTTTTTATTAAACAGCCCTAGAGGAAGAAAAGGTTATTTTAACATCATATCAACAGTGTGGTTCTGTGGTTCTATTCAATTAGCATTGACTTGCCAACACCCTAAAGCACTGGCACCATGTCCAAGTGCGCTTATTAATAGAGTTCTCCTTTCCTACATTTTTCCAATATCTTGAAACTCTGGTAAGAACATGTCCTAGATTTTTCAAGGTAAGTAAAATCTCTCTTTCTCTCTCTCTCTCTCTGTCTGTCTCTCTCTCATGACCCTTGCTTTCTAGGGATAGATAACACTCAGAGATAGATTATAGATATAGATAGAGATATAAATATAGATATAGAGATATAAAGACATAGATAAATGATATATAGAAACATAAAAAGACATGAACCAGGGTGATGTTAATGGTGACACAGAAAAGAGAACAAATTTAAAAACATTTTTAAATTTAAAATTAATAGCATTTGATGATTAGTCGATGTGGAGGTGAGCAAATGTGAAAAGTCAATAATAATTGTCTAATGTTTTGGTTTGAATGGCATATATTTTAAGACCTATAATGTATAAGAATTAGTAGGTTCAAATGAAATATGGCAAACTATAGCTACTTTTATTTAAGGCTTAGTATGTGCCATATCCTGTGCTAAATACTTTGCATATGCAGTCCCGTTTGATCCTCAAAACATTTTAAAGGTAAGAAAACAGAGACCTAGGGAGTTAAAAAACATGCCAAAGGTCCTGCACTGAGCAGGATTTATGGCCAGACATTTTGATGAGAGATCTATCAGTGACCATCACCTTATGGTACACTGAGTTTGAGAGGCTCATGCCATGTTAGGCAGAGGCACCCAACAATATGTTGGATATGGGGAGGTTTTGACATTTGTCAGAGTTACCCAAGAGGTAAGTCCATGTTAAAGTAGTAGTCCCAAGACAGAATGCGAGGCAATGCCAACATTTCTGGGAAGAGGCTATGGAGAGACTATAGTAATGAGACAGAAAAATAACATTCACAGAAGGGGAAGATGACTCCAAGAATGCAGACTAACCAAGGTCAAGGGTGGAAGACAGTTTTAAGGAGGAGAGAATGGCCAACGTCAACATCTACAGCAGAAGAGTCAATCATCAGACAGGGATATCACGTCCACTGGGCAGAGACTCTTAGGAAACCATCTGTAAGCTTTACCAAGAGCAGTTGCAGTTGAGGAGTGGGAAAGGACCAGTCTGCAGTAGGTGGGAAGAGGCTGGCATGGAAGAACTGTGTGTGGTCTAAGTGAGCTGAGATTTTAAGAATGCCCAGCAGATGCTCTTGCACATAATGTGATCATCACAAGCATTATTTTGTTTATACATATTCTTTTTTGCAGTGGAGCCTGTGCCTAGTGCATTATACAGAAATTTCATGCAGAGAAGCTGCTAGAAATAACTCAGACTGTGACCTCTGAATTTTTAGCAGTGTGGGAAGATTTTAATGGAATTATATTTTGAAGATTTTTTATTTAATCCCCAAAATATGCAAGAGATATATTTAAGTCCACCAAAAGAGCCTCATTTGGTAAAACAAAAATGCCACAATCTTTTAAAATTGGTACTTCTTCTAAAATGGAAAACTTCACACATTTTACATTTCATTTGCTAACTTTCACAGCAGGCCTCCTGAAACCCAACTTCCTTCTGAAGTGTGTTTCCAAGCAATTTCGTTTGGAAATTGAGAGCTGCCTTGACCTTTTTGTGGGTTTTAACTCCATGTCCTAAAAGACTTCAGAAACAACACTCAACAGGTGTCCAAATATTACAGAATAATAGGATTCCTATTTTTAGACAGCATTTTCCATACCTAAAAAAACATATTAGTCAGTCAATTTTCTTCCTCTTTGAAAAGTAGTTTTTGCATTTGAGTTTGCATGGCATTTACCACTTTAGTGTGTTCCATTAACTATCATTACACGGCCTTTTACATCTAGCAGTATGTGGCTCTAAAACAGGAAACTCCAGTTGTTTCTGGCTCAAGGCTCTGAATCAACAATCTCAAAACCATAGGAAGACAACACCTTCATATTATCTGTGCTCCTGGGAAACTTTGTCCTTCTCAGAGGTTTACTGGGGCTTCTGCTCAGAGTAAAATAAGCTTTGTCAAGCAGTAAAGATTTGAGGTGGGAAAACCGTTCACCACTTACCTTCATTTTATTTATTCAAGTTTCCTGCAAATCACTTTTTTAAAGAGTCTTGTTTTATAAGTGGTTAAAAAATATGGATCCAGATCACTAACCTCATTTTACAGCTCAGGGAAACTGAGGCCTAAAATTGTAAGATGAGTTGCCCAAGGTCAAGCAGCCAATTTAGTGGCACAGCGTCTTAATTAAAAGTCTTTAGGCCGGAAGCTAAAGAAATCAACTTCTACTTACTCAAGGGAAAAGAAAGAATCATTGGAAGGACACTAGGGTAGCTCATAGAATCAAAAGAAAAGCTAAACAACCAAACCTCAGGTGGGAAGAAGCCAGTGTAGCTGCAGGGATAGTAGTCAGACTTTCTCTCCGGAATGTGGCCATAGGAGATCCTACTTGCACAGCATCAGTCGATGTGGTCAACCTTATGCTTGAGGTTCAATCTGATTGAATGAGCTTGAATCAAGTTTGTCTTCTCCTGCATCTAAGTACTATAGCTTGGAGTTAGCAAAGCCATGTCCTCTGGCCAAATATTGATGAATCTCATACTTAACTGCGGAGAACACATTGCGGTGTTTGCCTAGTTTCTTACTTATGTTGTCTTTGCTGACATCAGCATCATTTGGGGAGTCTTTTAAAAAGAATATCGGTACCCAGGCCCTACTCTCAGATACCAATTCAGTTACTTCGAGTAGAGCTGGGCCCTGTTTGTTTATTTTTATATTTTACTTTCTAAGTGATTCTAATATGCAGCCAAATCTGAGACCCTAAGAGGAAGATGATGCTGCCTTCAGAAGAAGTGAAGGGAAAAGGAAGAGAGTGACAAATGAAAGAGGACATCGTCCCCTGAATGAGTGAGTATATAAGAAAGAAGCCCTGAAACCTTTATTTGTAAAACTCTCTTCGCGTGATTCTCATATAGACAACACCTGCGCTGGCTCACCAATTCTGAAGTCCAAGTGCTAGACTGTGAAGACTCTGGACCAGTGGCTCTCAAACTTGAGCACACACTGGAATCACCTGGAGGGCTCGTAAACCATGGATTGCTGGGCTCCAGCTTAGCAGTTTCTGATTCAGTAGGTTCCAGCTGGAATCAGAGAACTTGCATTCTAATAAGTACCCTGGCGAAGCCAGTGCAACTGGTCCGGGAACCACACTTTGAGAACCCTACCCTTAAGGGACCAGATCTTATTCTCACATAGAACCCTGATTGACAAAGGCTTCTAACGTCAAATCTATGACAATGATCCTGCAAGACAGCCATGGATAGTGGGCTACTTCAGAGGGCGGAGGGAGATGTAAGGTTAGTGCAAAAAGAAATGGCTTATGCATATTAAAAGTCCAGTTTCAGGAGGAATATTATGAATCATCTGTTTGCAGATGTTATGACAGAATATTGACATAAAATTTACTGAAAAGTAGAGATTTTAAATAAAACCTGATATGTCCATGAAAAAAAAAATACAGTTTCACAGCACAACATGAGGCATTGCTGAACTCACAGCCTCTGACCTGGCATGCCATAAATTGGCCTAATATGATTGGTATTGCCAATATTTGACTCATTTCTTTTGAAACTGGTTTCAATGCACAATCCTACATCTTTCTAGGGTGTTCATCATAACATCTCTTTCCAAATATCTGTGGAGAGTTTCTCTTACTGCCCAAATAGACATTCATTATATTATCCTAAATAATTAAATTTAAATTAACAATATAAATTAAATAGTCATAAATCACTCATTAAATTAATGTTTATCAAAAATACATGGAATGTTAATAATGCAGCTTGCTGAACCCTGAGAAAACAAACATGACAATGAGAGATTTTGTTTTTAAGACTATGTCACCTATATATACACATATTTATTTGATATACACGTGTATTTGTATATTAGTACAATGAAGTACAAATAAAGGAGTGGTCAATATATTATACAGAAGCATAGGGCATTGGGGAAGATCAGAGAAGCCTTCACATACGTGAGTACTTGAAGGTGTGTCAGTTAACAGGGAAGATGAAAATATTCCCAGAAGATAGCAATGGAAACAAAGTCATAGAATAAACAGAAACCTATGGCCAACTGGCAAAGACTGATGCTTCTTGATGAAGAGAAAGGCATGAAGGAGGTAGGCAGAGGTCCTATCTTGGAGGTGCTCGTGGGTCATGTTAAGGTTATAGGGAGATACTAAAAGATTATTTTCAGGGAGTTCTATCAATGGTTCTTAGTCTCAATGTTTGAATCCCCCAGGGGTCGGGAAGTGTAAAACAATACCACAACAATATTTGGGCTCTACTCCAAATTAATGGAATTGGAATCTCTAAAGACAGGCCCTTGATATCAATCATTTTTAGAAGTTTTCCTGGTAATCCTAATATTCTGCCATGGATGAGAACTGACAAATTATAGCAGCGTATTTGCTAACAGTCAGGATGGTTCTGGTGTAAGGGTTCGAGGGTGAATTGGACTGGCCAAAACTGAAAGCATGGAGAACAATTAGGAGGTTTTTGCATGAGTCCTGGAAAGAAGATAAGTCCTAAACTTGGTAGTTTCAATGGTAATGGAGAAGAATGAACTTTAAGCAGAATGTCAAAGAGGTAAGGCTCACAAAACGCAGTTTCTGATTGAAAGTGTTGAACAAGGGACGTGGAGGAGACTGACGGAATCCCCAAGTCCCTGACTTGGCCATACCTCATTTAGCTTTCCCTTCTTTTCAATTCTGTAGTGTTTTCCTGGACAAGTTCTGCAAACCAGATACAAATTGAGCAAGACATTGCTTTCCTGTATTCTGGGCCCGGTTATCTCCCCAGAGCAATCATCTTAATATCAAAGTCCTGAGCAACATGTCACAGAATTTTCCTTCTAGTTTAAAACCAGTTCTATTTTATATCACTGCATATGACAGTTATATAACCAAGCACATTTGGCAAAGACATCATTTACTTAAAGGTGAAGCTGTTATGGTGATTTCCACCATCCCCTTCTCTTTTAAAGTACATCTACATCTGGGGAAAAAATGGCAGGTAAATTTCCTTACTGAAATTTAATGCATGGTTTAATGTCTTCATTTATCAAAATGTCAGTTACCAAACACTCAGCACAGACCAACATTATTTCTAGGGAATGAGGAACTTGCCAACTCAGAAGACAATGCCTCTGAAGGGAGTTTTAAGCATCCAAGAGTGAAAAAGTTTCTCCTTTTCTGTAAAATGATGTCTACCAGAGTAAAGGTATGGGGAAAAGACAAAAAAAAAACAGGATGGGCCTAGATGGTCTTGAAATTATAACTATGGCATTGCACAAATTGGATTGTAATATTTAGCTCCCACATATGAGTGAGAACATGAGAGATTTGTCTTTCTGTGCTTGGCTTATTTCACTTAACATAGTGTTCTCCAGTTCCACCCATGTTGTTGCAAATGGCAGGATTTCCTTCATTTTGTGGCTATATAATATTCCATTGTGTATATGTGCCATAATTTCTTTATCCATTCATCCATTGATGGGCACTTAGGTTGATTCCAAATCTTTGTTATTGTGAATAGTGTTGCAATAAACATGGGAATGCAGATTATCTTTTTGATATACTGAATTCCCTTCTTTTGGACATATACCTAATGGTGGAGTTGCTGGGTCATATGGTAATTTTGCCATTTTCATTGTTGGTGCTTTTAATATGTGAGTGTTTATGAAGAAACAATAAATTTGTGTAGACACATAAATATAATTCTGTTGACTTTCACCCTCACAATAAACCCATAAGGTAGACACAAGAAGGGACTGTTGTCTTTTTTGAATGATGAAAAAACAATTTGTCTTGTCCAGCATCACAAAGCTGGGAAGCCAAGAAGCAAACCACAGGTTTCTAATTCTGAGTCTTAAAAACTTTCCTTCGCCCTCCCTTTACCTCCACCGTTAGAGTCAACAGTAGCCCATTGTGGGAAAAGGCTAGATTTGAAATCACACAGATGAGTTTAAAACAGAGCTTTTCCATCAGTGTAAAATTTCAGGCTCCTTACTCACCTCTTTGAGTTTCAGTTTCCTCGATTTTAAATTTGGATAAAGATACACTTACTCAGGATATTTTTGGCGACAGAGTAAGATACATGAGGCTACACTACCCTTGCCATCACACACACACAAACACATCCCATCACTTATGAGATTGTAAGAGAGAAGGGATTTTGCTTTGGTTCCTGTTGAATCTGCCATGTCTAGAAATAACATCTTCAGTGATGAAAGAAAGAATTTGTAGAACATTTATCAAATACCTAAAAGCTGGTATGTGTTATTTTCTTCCTATTCTGTTTTTATTTTCTATATATTTAATTGTAGAAGGTTCTGAGGACCTGGATTTATAGTTCACTTTGTGTGACAGACACAAAGTCCTCCAGCCACCTCAGCAGAAATTAAATACACAGAATTTCTGCGCATCCGAGAGGGACAGCTGGTATCTGTAATGGTATGTAAATAATAAATTTAGCATTTAAAAATCTCACATAGGTCTTCTGATTTTATTAACCTAGACAACTTACAATAATTATGATAAACAGACATTGTCATTAAACATAGCAGCCATTTGATAAGATTAAACATAATGCAATACATCTTCCTTTCCTCCGATTCAGTATAATAAATTACCCTTAGGCTTCTAAATGAAGCATTTTATAATTGAGCAAAACAGATCGATTTTTAAGGGGTCCTTATTTATATGCAAAACAGACTTTTTGGGAATGGTAAACTTGATTAAAATCTCTCTAATTGCAAATCACAAATAACTTCTTCTCACAAGCCATAACTATTCTATTAATGTATAATTTATTACATACAAGAATAGTAAAATTCTAATGTGCTTATGATCCAGATGGAAGAAAGAGTTAAATAGAGAAAACAACAAACCATATAAAACGGGAAGAAAATGGAATTGAAATTTAAAAAAAATATATTGCACAAGATAGTGTCCCAGCTGGTACAGATGCCACAAAAAGCAGAGATTGGTATAGAATATAATAGTGGAATCAGTCTCAGGAGGATTTAAAGAGGTTTCCATAGAAGTTCTAGATTTAGAGAGGACAAAGTCTTGAGACAATGCATGAGCAATACGGTGGCTCTGGAAACCAAGTTTGCATATGTGACCTCTTTGAGTCTGTTTGGGAGCTCACAGCTGTGCCTCTCCTCAAAATCATAGGTCTCTTCTGGTCATTACTCAATGACTACGAGATGATGTCATTGTGCCCACTGTATGTCATTTACAAAAAAGGAAACATGTGGCTTTTAACCAAGAGGACACATGGATGACAGGATTAACCTATGTATTAGCAAAAGGCAAAGCCCAGTTGTTACCAATCATGGTGTCTGCAAGTATCTCCCTCCTCCACTGGACTCATTCCCCATGACTCTTGTGTGTCCCACTTTAGAAGTGAATCCAAGGGAGATGTTTTCCTTGGGAGAAGACATGAAGATTCAAAGTTCCTGATTCATGGCCCCCAGTCAGCTTCCTCACAAGCATACATTTTCTACTCATATAAAATCAGCTTTATTCCTTATTCGAAAATAGCAACTACTGCGAACAAGGGTACTTATTATTGAGTCAAAGCACATAACACAATTTCTTCTCTAATAAAGGTAAGCATTTCAAAAGGACCTCTGGATTCTCCCATGATTGTAGGAGGTTGTTCATACAGTGGGATGTCCCTGCGTATTGGTTTGTCTTCATCTCGACGAGAATATTACACTCTTCATAGTATAATACGTATTCATTCCAAATGGCATAGTTGTCACCAATATGCAATATTCCACTCCTACATGCTGAGATTTTTTAAAGTTCCTTCCAAATAGTTGTAATATTTCAATTGTACACAAAGAAAAAAATATAAACAAGACTTATGATTTATACAAGTGCCTTTCACTTAAGATGTGATTATTGGGCATATAAGATAGAGGGACCCTGCTCTGGGGCTGTGTTAACGAACAAGATGGACTTAGCCATGCTCCCAAAATAGACAATGAAGATGGACAGTAGATTCACAAAAGACATTATAGCCAAAGCACTAGGACAATGGGTTCATACAGCGGATTGAAGGAAATCTTTTGGGAAGGTGTAATAGGAATCAGTCAAGACAATATCTCTTTTTTTCTTCTAGACTCAGCATAATAAATTACCTGTAACTGAAGAATAAAGCATTTTATAATGGACCAGAACAAGTCAATTTACAGTCTATATTCATGGTTTTTTGAGACTGATAACACTGATTCCAGGTTATTGAGAATGCTCCAGGAGCAGAGAAATGAGATATACAAAGACAGGGCTTCTCTCCTCTCCCCAAAAGATGTCTCAGATAAACAGCGATGGGGAATGGTACTCAGTATTCAGTCTGGACAAGTTCACGCTGCCTCCACACAGACAGGAAGAAATACAGGAACAGGTGCTATCAGCCTAAGGATAATTAGTTCTTATCAAATAAAAGTATCTCAAAAACATTTCAACTGCTGACAAGCCCAGAACATGGTATTTTGATAAGATGTATACATTTAAATTTAAATATTATCCCAGAGAACTCATTTTTCTGGCTAACAGGATTGTTAGAGTCAGTGCTACTATTTTGATTGAAAGCAACAGAGAAAAGGATAGTGATAATGCATGCCTTTGAATAGATTCAGCTTTGGGTAGTTGTCTGTAAAGGGAAGATTGTGATGGCGTCAACAGCATGTGGGCTTGAAGGCTGATATAAGGGGCAGAGAGAGCTGCACCTGCCATCAGAAGGCTCAGGTTAGAGATCTTCTTGGCCATGGATTCCGTGTGATCTGACACAGTTACTTGCCATTTTGGAAGCTGAGTTTTCTCAAATGCGAGATGAATACAGAAATACATTTCCAATCACAGCGTTTGTAGGAACATCCAACCAGACAATACCTATGAAATGTATCCATGCTCTAAAGGAATACAGATATTTTGGATCATTGTGTACATGTCACAGTTCCTGAGGCAGCAAGATTTTCCCAGGCTTATTCATTGTCTTGTAAAATAGCCTATGAGCAACTCCCAACGGAAGCATTCTACAAAATACCTTACCTGTATTCCTCAAAATTGTCAAAATCATCAAAAACAAGAAAAGTCTGATAAACTGTCACAGTCAACAGCCCAAGGAGACAAGACAACTAAATGTAATGTGGCCTCATGGGTGATATCTTATAATAGAAAAGGGACATTAGATGAAAACTAAAGAAATCTAAATAAAATACAGACTTTAGTTAATAAAAAGCTATCAATGTTGGTTCATTGATTTTAGCACACATGTACCAGACGAAAGTAAGATATTAATAATAGGGAGAGTGATTTGGGAGTATATGGGAACTACAAACCTTCATAGTTTTTTTCCATAAATTGAAACTGTTCTAAAGTTCAAAGTTTATTTAATTTTTTATAAAATAGCACCCTGGGGAGATAGGATAAGATAGCCAACTAGACACAGACAGTATGTGCTTCCATCATCGAGAGAAATCAAACGGTAAGCAGATTCTCACAATTCAAACAGACTGTCTAGAGAAAATGCTAGGATTCCCCAGGGAAGGGACAGAAGACACCAAACATGGGAAAGGAGAGGGTTTAGGACAACTTGCCTGGCTAGAAACTGGCTAACAACTGGGAGAAGCTCCTGGACTTGGGGAAACGGTGAGAGAGAAGCCCCCAGGGCTTTACTCCCTGAGACAAGCTTTAACAATCTTGGCTACAAGAGAACCCCCTGACCCAGGCAGGTCTCAGGCAAAACACAGAGGGCTGCTTGGAAATTGCCCAGAGACATTGCTCCAGAAACATGGAATCCTCCAGGTATCCCAGCCTAGAGCAGCTTGAGCTGGCTGCCGTTTTGAGAGCCTCGATACCAGGGAACCATGAGGGTATGCGCAGCAGTTGGTGCAGCTCTGAGGAGGCAAAGAGGAGCCCGGACATTCTCACACACCACTACCCTGCTCTGGGCTGCTGTTGACTGAGACGTGAGTGGACAACATTTCCCAGAGTTTATCACCTGTGCTGTTTGCCTAGGAGGGACCTCAGCCTAACTGGTCACAGGCCCAAGGCAACATTTTGAGATTTTAACACTAAAATCTACACTCTGCCCGTGGGCTGAGTTTGGGATGATATGACTGCAGCCCCTGCCTGGCTGGGGGAGGCAGGGAAACCAGGCTTTCCAAGCACACATCTGGGATGGTACCCATCATCCTGCAGCCGCTGCAAGACCAAGTCTCCAATCAACTGCACTCCCCACAGTTTCCTGCCAGGGCAGCCTGCCTGAGAAGGGCCCCGTCCCTCTGGTCACAGGCTCAAGACACTATTTTGGGAGTTTAAAGCTGGGCAGCATCTTGCCCTTGGTCTGCGTTGGAGCCGATGCAGTGGCAGCCATGCCCAGCTGAGGAGGGACAGGAAAGCCCAAGCTATGTACAATTCCTGCCACCCTGCTATGGGCTGCTGTGAGACTGAGACGCAAGCAGACTGCACTGCCCACAGTTTCTTACCCGTGCCACTTGCCTGAAAGGGGCCTCACCCTCTTAGGTTGCAGGTCCACAAATGACTCCATTTTGAGAGTTTAACCCCGAGCCATGCCCCACCCTCAGGCTCAGTTCAAAGTGACGTGGCTGCAGCTGACACTAGGCCAGGAAGGGACAGAGGAGATCAGACTCTCCTAAGCCTGCTTAGGACAATACCCACCACCCTGCTACAAAAAGCTGTGGGACTGGGGACTAGCCTGCCCAGTGCGTTTCAGCTACCAGTAACACCACCGTGGACCACTTGGGTCCTAGTGGGTGGCTCCACCCCTGCTACTTCCATCTCCCACATTACAACAGCTTATCAGGGGCCTGATAAGCCACCCGCACACCACGACCCCTGCTCCAGCCATTACCTTCTGAGCAAGCCACCTGAAGGCCCAAGGATTCCTCCCCAGGATACACTAACACTGCTGTTAGTATAAGCTGCTCTGGGGCCTAAAATCAGGCATATACAGCCAACTGCATCCACCACTGGGGACCAAACAATGGCTTGGCTGGTGTTCAAGTTTCCAGCAAAACTTCACCACAGTCTCGACTAGTAACTGTTCCCTGAGTCACCTAGAAATGAACAAGATAAAGTCATGTTTTTCAAGTAGTTTATCTACCAGTAGGGAAAGGAAAATAAATTGTAAATATATTTAAAATTATATTGCGTGGTGCTAAATTCTATGGAAAAAGAAACACGGCATAAAAGTGATGGGGGGAAAGAGGGTAGAAAGGGGACATCTTTAGGAGGAAGGGTCACTGAGCACACTTGAATAAATGGCTGGTAGGTAGAGGGGATGGTCGTGCAAATACCTGGGATGGGAACATCCTATGAAGAGGTCACAGCAAGTGTGAGGGCTCTGAGACCAGGACAGGTTAGGGGTGAACCAGAAACAGCAAGAAACACACTTTCACTGGAAACAATCCAGAGTGTGTCAGTGTGGGAGCAGATGAAGTCAGAGAGCTGCCAGCCACTGCATCATGCAGTACCTTACGGTCCAAAATAGCTACTTTGGATTTTATTCTAAATATGTTTGAAAGCCATTGCAAAAGAGAGAAGAAATTATATTTCCACTTCCCAACATTTTACTATGAAAAATTTCAGTCATGCCAAAACTTTGAATAAATTGTACAGTAAATACCCATGGACCACCACTTACATTCTATAATTGTTTTGCTATATAGCTGTTTTATCTATCTGTCTGTTCATCCATCAAGCCATCTTATTTTTTGATGCATTCCAAATCAAGTTTTAGAAGGCAGTACAATTCCTCCCAAATACTTCCATACATTATCATTAACTAAAATCCAATATTTGTTTATGGTTCTATTTATTCAAGACAAAATTTATATACATTGAAATACACAAATCTAATTATATCCATTTTACTAGCTTTGACAAATGTGCACACCTGGATAATCAAACCCTTATCAAGATACAGGTTTCATGTCACCCTGGAAAGTTCTTTTATTCTCCTTTTCCAATTCATCCTCATCCCCACCCACTTTTAGAGGCAACCTATGATCCAGTAATTGTACTTCCAGGTATTTTTTTCCAAGAAATGTGAAAACATATGAACAAAAAGACTTATTTCAACAAAGTTTATAACAGCTTTTTTGATAATACCCCAAATGGAAAACATCCCAGTTAATCCATCAATAGGTAAATCAATACAAAAAAAATAGTGGTATAATCATACTGTGAAATGCTCACAGCATTAAAAAGCAATAAACCACTGCAGCACAGAATAATACGGGATGAATCTCAAACAGGTTTAACTGGGTAAGTGAAACCAGACACGAAAGAGTACACGTACTCTGTAATTCTATTCATGTGAAGTCCAAGAGCAAGAAAAGCTAACTCATGGGTAAATAAATAAAAAAATGAGAATTCAGCTTTAAAGGACCCTCTACCCGCTTTGGGCAGAACAGACTTCACTCCAGATGAACAAAGGCAAGAGACAGCGTCCTGCTTTCTCCCTGTCTTCCTTGATTCTGAAGTATGGTGCTCAGTAATTGTGGAATGCATAAAAGAAGAGCTAAATTAAAAGGCCTGGGAACTAAGGCATCCTTCTGGAAAGACAGGACTCTCTCTAGGTGAACCTCCCTCTCCAACATTGGTTGGACAGCAGTTTTCCAATCTGAAACCCTGCGGAGTACTTACACACAGGGCCATCTCTTTATTTCTTTCTTTTTTCCTTTCACACCTTTATCCAGCACCTTTGTTCACTGACCTGAAACACATATGCTAATTACCAGGCAGTGCATTTGAATGCATCGTGTTCATCTCTGTTTCGGGCATCAACTAGGTTACAAAGATTTACATTTCAGAGCTTTTAATGGGCTCTCGCTGCACACTGAGTGCTTAAGCTAGGAGTCAGGAAGAGAGAAGGAAATCACATATGATTACTGCAGGGACGATTGGGAGAGACATAAATGTAATCGTGTGATAAGGATCTGGTTGAAGATAGAAGCAGAGGCATTCCAGACTCAGGGGGAGGCATAGGGATAATCAGGGAAGACTTTCATATATTTAGTCAGGACCAGCACAAAATGTATTCACTAATTTTGCTTAAAAATATGTGATAGGCCTGTAAGAGTTTGACAAGAAGCAAACACGTAAGTCCCTTCTGTTACATGGGTTCTGGCAATTTAACTGGAATATTCTTTGGTGCACCTTCTATATTTGAGAGAAATATCATATGCTAGGTTTAAGCTCTGCTAGGTCTTCCTTTGTTTTTAGGGTAGATGGAAGAGTTTTTTTAACTACTTATTTATGTAAATAGAAAATAATACAGAACTTTACAATGCAACCATTATAACCATTGCCAATACTTTAATGTGCATATATACATTTTATTATAAATATGAAATTATGTTCTATGTTCTCTAGAGTATTTTTCTAAGCCAGTTGGTATGTGTCTACATCACCACTTTAATTGATTATGCAATATTCCATGCGTGAATATTACGTGTAATCAATCCCCCATTGGTGGACATTTAGGTTATCTCCAATTTTTTACTTATTTTTTTCTGAAAATGAGATTTAGCCACATGAATGCCCCTGCATTACTTCCAGAATGCCATTTAAACAGTTTTTTTCCTACTCTCCTCTAATGGAAGGTTATAAATGGCACTACTTAGTGAACGGAAAAGGTTTCTGAAAGCTCGTGTGCTACCTAGCAGCTGATGCTTGCAGGATTTTGGCTCACCTAATACAGGGCTCATTAATCAAGGCACAAGACTCAGGAAGAAGAATTTGGGGGGAAGGACACCTGGCTTTGAGTATAAGTAACCAGTTATTGTTAGCTCTGTGACCTTGGATAAGTTATTTAGCCTACCCAAAGCTTCATTTCCACATTTACCAAATGGAATATGAGTCCTTTGTTCTCACGAAGTTGTTCGGGAGATCTCCAAAGAAGGGTGATGGGTACAATTGAATGAATTGGTGAAGGCCATTTAATTATGTATGGCTTTGTCCACATTTCCTAAGGAGAACTAATGCAACATATGTAGTAAAACTTTTGGCAAAGGTTAAATTAAGTTTAATAAACAAAAATCCCACAAACTCTAGGGCATGAATGCTAATTAAATACACCTCATAGAGTTCTTGAGATTTTTCTAGAGTACATCAGCCTGGAAAGATTGTCACACACAAACAGGGAGCTTTTCTGAGCCTCACCCCTGCCCCAAAATGGCTTAGGCCAGGAAATCAGTGAGGCAGGCTGAAATCTCAGTGTCCAAGGAAGAGACAGACTTTAACAAGCAGAGAGTTGGCCATTCAAAGTAGGGAAGGAGTCTGAGCAAAAAGGTCACATGTGCTAGGGTGTACTTGAGACAGAAGACTTTCCTACCACCCTAACTTTCCCCTTCTTGGCATTTGTCATAGTGAAAAAAAACTACTTATACTTAACAAATTATCAAAGTGGATCTCCTGAGCACAAATGGTTGCTGGACAGAAATTGAGTCTCTGCTGTTCATCTCCTTAAACTTAGCACCTAGTAGAAACCCCTGTGTTTATTAGACTGGAAAGATGATGACTATAAAGGAGAAGAACGCTTAAATGATCATGTGTTGTAAAACCTGCTACAACTATGGTGCTAGGCATTTGTTTTTCTTAGAGCTAGCTTCATGTGTTGGTGGACTGCTTCGAAATTACAAAAAACATTTCACACATGATCTCATTTAATCTTTACGTTTGTGTAATGTATGTGTTATTGGATTCATTTTGTATATTATAATGCAAGGCTCAGAGTGTAGGCAGCAGCTGGATTGGGTCTCTGAACTCCTTGTCAAGCACCACCGATAACTTTCATACCGCATATGTAAGGGGTACAATTCCTATAATTCCTGTGATCTTTGGGAATCTAAGCGAATAGACAGCTACCAGGGACCCATGCTGAGTCGAGCACTGCCCCAGACACTGGGAATGAAGTAGTTGACCACGGGTAGTTTCTACTTTCATGAGGAAATGTCCCTTCTCACTGCCTCCCTAAATTAAGGAGAGTTCTATCTAAGCTGTGTTACTTAGGTCTGCCCTCCTTCTTCTTTTTAGTGGGCACTTAACCCAAAGACAGCAGAGGCCAGAAGCATGTGGCATGACCCAACAATGAACCTATGAATGCACACACTCACTCCAGGGCAATCAACTTCTGCCTTAGTGAATCCGAGCTGAGAAATTCCAGAATCAAGCAGTTGTCAGTGAGCAGTGAGAGTGAAAGGCTCTGCACTGAGAGGCCTCAGGTGTGAAGAGCAGGAGAGGCTGGGCTGAAGGAATAGCCCCAAAGGGGAAACTCAACAAGTTCTGGCTCCCAAGCTCCCATGAACTGATTTCAGTTCAGAATTAATCGTTCTAGAGGAGCGGTCCCCAACCTTTTTGGCACCAGGGACTGGTTTCATGGAAGACAATTTTTCCATGGACGGGAGGTGAGGCGATGGTTTTGAGATGATTCAAGGACATTACACTAATTGTGCAGTCAAATGTCTCTGCTAATGATAATCTGTATTTGCAGCTGCTCCCCAGCGCTAGCATCACTGCCTCAGCAGATCATCAGGCATTAGATTTTCACAAGGAGGCGCATCCTAGATCCCTCCCGTGCGCAGTTTACAGTAGAGTTCGGGCTCCTATGAGAATCTAATGCTGCTGCTGATCTGACAGGAGGTGGAGCTTATGTAGTGATGCAAGCGACGGGGAGCAGCTGTAAGTAGGGATGAAGCTTCACTTGCTCCCCCGCCTCTCACCTGCTGCTCTGCGGCCTGGTTCCTCACAGGCCATGGACCAGTATGTGTCCACAGCCCAAGGACTGGGGACCGCAGCTCTACACTTTCTGCAATATAGTTGTTCCCTACTAGGTTTCTTTGCGTGTGTATATTGCATTTGAATCCTCCACTCATTACATGAAATAATTTGACTGATTTTCAGTTTCTTACAAGCAAAATAACCTAAATTATCTACTCATGCTGATTGCAGTACTATTTGTATGATTTTTTAGAAACAACTTAAATGACCCTCATTAGGTGGGCTGGTCATAGAAGCTCTGGTATTCACTTTCTATTGAATACAGTACAGCAGTAAAGGAAAATATGGATTGTTCCACTTAATATCTACATTTTATTGCTGCAGTGCATTGTATTCCATAGGAATAATATATATTACATATATTAACATATAAATGTATGATATATGTGTATTAATATATGATGTATATTTAATTTTATAAATATTCGTATGTAAATGCATGCGATTTAATAGGTATCATATTCCATAGAATACAAATATTGTTCCTATAGAATATAATACATATCTCATATGTATGACTATACTGGTATGTGTCTATACATATAAACACATACACACAGTATATGTATTGTTAAGTGAAACAAAAACAAAAGTGGCAGTATATATATAAAATAAAACTTTATTTTATATATATATATTTATTTAATGCCTATGAATAAATTGGAAAGATATATCTCAGATTGATCACAAACGTCATTTCTTGGGAGAGGCTTAAAAAGGGAATGACCTGTCACTATATTTCTTTCTTAGTGTTTTCTTTAACCCTGATCCTATATTAATACTTCTTATATAATTAAAACTAACCCCAAAAATATTTTAAAAGAAAAACAAACTGCACCACAAATTGCCTGTTCTACATTTTACTTTGTGTTGTTTTGTTCCTTTTCCCATCCACGCAGCTTAAAATGTAGTGAACAAGGTCATTTTGTGGTGAGTTCTCATCTCAGTGTTCTAAAATAGAGGATAAAAAGAGAATATTAAGTTACTCTGAGGTCTGTGTCTGCAGAAAAATGTTTTTTTTTTGAAATCTTCAACAAAATAGACATGGGTAAAAATAAAACATAAACCTTGAAAATTTGAGTTTTCATCAAAATGATGCCCGTTGCAGAATACTTTTCAGGCACAATGACTGGAAGGTGCTTATTTAGTCTTTTAAATATGAAAGTACTTGTTAAAAAAAACTTTTAATGACTCTATTAAGAAAAAAAATGGAGGTGTTACATTTCTTTTATTGTGTAACTATGCATCTTTGGGGTCGGGGGGGGGGGGTTGTGTACCAGAGTCCTCATATGGATGAAAACATCTACACATTTTAGTCAACAAAGGAAAAATCCTCCAGGCCCAGAATGTGCCAATTTAACAAGATGTTAAATTTGACAATTTAAAGATGATTATTCTCACATAAAACCCCATATGCACATGGGCAGTGTGCTTTTAAAAACTCATTCCGTATACATCGAAGTCTAGAAATTCAAATAATTGTGCTAAGAGGTTTCTTTGTTTATATTTTTAATAGAATTCTTAACTCATTTATTAAAATAAGTACTCCAATGTAAGTTTATAAAAATGACATACCTGGGAACAATCAAGAAGATTCAAACCTGATGCTTCCTGTGACCTTAGCAACATAGATGATGGGGTTCAAGACAGAGGATGTGAAATACAGGGGCAGGGCTAAGGAAACAAGCCCACTCCTCCCCAGGAGTAGGACCTGGATAGAACTGCTGAGACAGCCAATGTCCTTGTCCAACACGCAAAGGTCAGGGAAATGCAGCACAGGTGCACAATGTGGAAGAAAGGGCTCATGGACAAGGAGCTGGCCACTCTCAAACTCCGCTGGGAAAAGCAGAATTCCAGGGGAGTTTTGCAAGAGCAGAGTCCATAGGAGGGCTGGGGAGCTGAGAAGAAGAAGGTGAAGAATCCAAATTCTGGCAAAACAGAGGCAGAGTACAGAAACTGTTAATGGAACAGAGAGAACTTGCTTGGTGATGCGAGGGCTGTCTTGTTTGGCCAATATAGTAGAGGGTGGGCATCGATATTTCGGGGAGACACAACAGTGGTCTAGGCGTACCATTAATCATCCTATCTCAGGTCCGTGGAAGAAAAAATTAAAGAAACAATAAGTTCTGGTACCAAGAACCACATACTGATGGAGCAGAAATTGCATTTGTACCTCCTGTGCTAATTAGTAATATCTTAATAACGGCATAGGATTTGCTGGTGGGGCCCAATGTGGGCATGTAATGGTAAAATCAACTGCCAGTTTTGGGGACACATCTAATATTTCTTACATAGATGCAATATCTGCTATTGCCTTTGCATTTGTATATTCACAGAGGAGGTTAATAACCTAGTTGGTAATGTTAAATACAAATAAAATGCAATCCAATGCTGTATCAGATGAGAAGAATTCCATTTTAGAATCTCATCAACTTACAAGATCTTAATCACCATTTCTCAGAGAACTCAAAGTACTCACTGATATGACTTCCTAACGTTTCAGGATAAAAACTGGATTCCAGAGCAGCTAAATGGAATGAACTGTGTTACATAAACAATGATGTCAGAGCCAGAACTTGAATGCAGACTTCAGCTCCCAAGATAGCCTTCCTTCCACTTGACATTGTCACCTCTCCGTGGAATTTCTTCTTTCTGTTACCTCCCTAGTTCAGTTTAATTATGTTTGCATGATGTTGGTAGACTCAGCTCACTGGTGACACCTAATTATTTTTCTAAGGAAGAAAAATGATCACTCAAAACAGAGAACGCACTTACTGAAGCTCCATCAAAGTGACCTACATCCATTGTGATATTTGCAAAAACTGTCACGCCACATAAGGTCACCAAAGAAGTCCAGCTTTGTTCTCTGTATGGGGTTAGACATGCCCCCAGCCAAACTCCCAGACCTTGTGTCTTGATTTTAAAAGGCATTTAGCAGCAAGCTCTTCTTTGATCTGCATGTTTTTTTATAACTACTGGCTTTTCTACATTTGAGATTTTTCCTTTTTAGTCATCTCCCTATATGTACTGAATATTTTTCCGCAGCTTCCTGGATACCTAATGAACCTACTTTTGGGCCAGGTGAAATGTATTTTTGGAACATGATCACTCTGCACTTCATAGGTCATGAATTTCTTTATTATTTGCCATGGCAGACGTTGCTACCCCAAAAGTTATTATCTATTCAATCTCGGTTCTAACCTGCAAGCAGATATGTCTGAGGAGCCAATTTATTACTGATGGAACAGCACTGTGGAAGATGAGTTTGCTTGTTTAAAGAGATGAGCGACATTGGCAACGCTATCAATTTTCAGAAATCTCGTACGTGGGATTTTTGTAGTTATTAAAAAATCATGCATAGCAATGTTTCTATCTTTTATTGTACATTTGCTGGAACTGTGCCTCCATTGTAGCTCATTCCTCTCTAAATGGGCTTGTCTTTCAGAATTGGTAGCCTGGTAGAGTTTTTGCTAAGCACTAACTTGTTAGACCAGAAAGCCATGCCATCTACATTTGGGTCTAGGCTTTGCCAGGAATGACCCATGTGATGCCCTATATGTGTAATTTAGCTTCTTTGGGTCTCCATTCCACACCATCAATCCATTCACTCACCGGTTTAATTGCATTAGGTATATTCCCAGGCCTTCCAAACTTGGAGAGGATGTGGGATCAGGACAACACTGGAATTTTGCCTGTAATATTAGCAAAAATTATGCAAACACACAAACACACACACACCCACAGAGGTGTGTATATATATACACATATACATGCATACATACACATATATGATGTGCACATATACACATATGATTAATCATACAACTTATTGAGTAAGACAGACCTGGATTCTAACCTTGTTTTCTGCTCACTTACTCTGGGAACTGAGTAAGCCAATTACCATCCCTGAATCTGTTTTTAGTTTAGTCTACAAAAAACAAAAAACAAAATTGTTTTGTAACAATGTTCTAATGTTATAATGATTAAATAACACTTTTAAAGCAATTAGCATAAGTCTTGGCACATACTAGTTGCCATTAATCTCAAATTATTATTAAGTATAACAATATTAATGATAAATATTAGAAGTGTCTTCCTTTGCAAATAGATGAGCTAATATTCGATAAAGGGAAGGCCACAGACATGCATGCAATTAACTATAAAACCAGACGGTGAAAGAGAAAATTTCAGTGTAAGGGGAAGAAAATATACTCTGCTGGTGACCTCTAACTGAGGAGATCAAAGGAGATCACGTAAGGAAATATAAATTGAGGCAGACTTTGAAGGATGGATTATTCAGGGTTCTTTGATTTCAAGTGAGAGAAACCGAACTCCAACTAAGTTAAACCAAGAAAAGGAACGTATTGGCTTGCAGAACTGGGAAGTCTAACTTCAGGCACAATTGGATCCAGGTGTTCAAATGAAATTTTAAAGGCTCTGGTGTCTTTTTGATTTCTGAGTTCTAAATCCCTCTGCTTGTCAGGAAAATCATGACATACTCAAGCTTAAAATCTTATGACTCAATATCCAAAGGAAAAGAGAGCCTTTCCCAGAATTTATATGGTACATTACAGAGAACACTATCATTGGCGTGTTTGGGTTAAGTGTCCTCCTTAGATCAATTGCTGTGGCCAGGAAAAATGGAGTACTCTTGCAGGACAGCTTGGTTCCTGTGCCTTGTCCAGCTCTTTGGTAAAAAGACGGGTGCTGTGATTGACAGCCTCACCATGAACACCTGGAATGATGGCAGAATTGTTTCTCGAAGAAAAGTGGAGCTCTTGGAAGAGGAAGTAGAAAGAAGAAGATGAGAAACCTATAAGCCTAGGAGTGCTAAGATAATGAGTGTCTGTTATAAAGGATACCCTAGGGCAGGTAGACATCCAGTACAAGGGAGATGCATGAGGGAATATTACAACGAAAGCTATTGAGAAAGGAAAATTCACATAGCCAGTAATTTACCATATATTCCACTAAATTAGACATTCTCACATACCTTCCCTCAATTGATTAAACAATGCATGTTTCACTTTATTCCCATTTTATAGACAACGAAACTGACTTGGAGAAGTGTAGTGACTTGCCCGAGACTGTGCAGTTAAAGGCTTAGAAATACTGGATTTTATCTCAATTATAATAGTTCTGACTCCACGTTGAGTTTTCCTGCCACCCTCTTACAACTTTCCCTCCTACAGACTGGTGCTTTTTCCTGGGCTGACTTGCAGAAACTTGAATCCTTGAGACTCATCTGCCAGATTTTATTTCCAACGTATTTCTGTTATTCTTCAATCTTTTACTTAAGACTTTGAACTAAATTATGTTTGTATCCCAGTAATTCACAGACTTCTAGACATTTCAGAGTTGGAAGGGGCCCTAAGAGCCGTGTAAACCAAAGTGTCATGGGATGTACACCAAACTGCGGTTAAGTGACCACCACTCCTATCGAGGAGTGAAGGGTGGGAAGCCGTGACCTCTCTTCTCTATTCTGACTTACTGCTCTGACTACTCATGTTATTTCTCCAAACGTGACTCTAATAAATGCCCAATGGGCTCTCCCTTGAATAGGGTGGTAGGATTTCAGAGAAATAATGAAAGAACATCAAACCTCTCCTCCTAGTGCAAATACAGGAACACAGTTCCCCTGGGCACGGGGAGACTAGTGCTCTCTGGGATGTGACACACAGAACACCCACATTAAAAATAACAAGATTGAAGATGACCGTATTGCTTTAACTGCCCTCACTGCTTTGTCATTTAATAAAGACAGCCACCTGTTTGGCTGAAGGACTTAAGCCAGCAAGGACTTAACCCCTGAAGTTGAGGGGATTGAGTATGGTGTGTGGACAGGGAACTGCTCTGTGTGTGGTCTCTCCCACTCTGCTTTCAGATTATGCAGCTTCCTTCTTCTCTCCTCCCATCCTCAACCCTTGGTTTTAAGGAAATCTTCACATTTTTGCTGCTAACCATTAACAGCATGATTTCATATCTCCAGCTTCAAATGAAGTTTAGGGAAACCTTGTGTTCTCTATTAATGGGGTGTTTATGCAAGAATAATATGTCCCTCCCCTTTCGCCAGAAACCCCTGGGTGCTTATTAAACATCCAGACTCCAGGAGCCCATGCCAAACCTACTGAAATATAATCTTTCAGCATCCTAAACTATTTCAAAACTCCTTGGCAGATTCTTTTACAAGCTGAAGTGTGAGAACCTTAGCCTCTCATTTCTTTGCATTTTTTTTTTTCATTTTGGATCCTCTCACACAGCAAAACAAGAAGGAGAAACTCCTTGAGAAGCAAAATGAGAACAAGAGGTATGTCCGGGGGAAAGGGGGTGATGGAATAGGCTGCTTCCATAGACTCTCAGGCTAAGCCCGGGACCAAAGGAGAACTCGGAAGCCAGCTGTCCTCTAGGGAAACCGGTATAGAGATTTCTCAAAGAACTAAGAGTAGATCTACCATTCTATCCTGTAATCCCACTATGGAGTATCTACCCAAAGGAAAATAAGTCGTATATCGAAAAATAGATAACCTGCGCTCATATGTCTATCATAGCACAATTCACAATCACAAAGTTATGAAATCGACCTAAGTGTCCATCAACCAATGAGTGGATAAAGAAAATATGGTGTGTGTGTGTGTGTGTGTGCGCGCGTGTGTGTGTGTACACACACATATATATGTAGACACACACACACACACACACATATATATATATACACTATGGAATGCTATCCAGCTATAATAAAGAACAAAATATCTTTTGCGGCAACTTACATGGAACTGGAGAGCATCATCCTCAGTACTCAGGAACAGAAAACCAAATACCACCTGCTCCCCCATAGAAGTGGGAGCTAAGCTGCGGCTCTCCGTGGTCATACAACGTAGTGTAGTAGACGCTGGAGAGTCTGAAGAGGGGAGAGTGGGAGGGGCTTGAAGGATGGAAAATTACCTGCTAGGTACAATGTACATTATTCTGGTGATGAGTACACTAAAAGCCCAGACTTCACCCCCATACAATTTATCCATGTATCAAAACTCCACTGTACCCCTTAAATCTATTGAATTAAAAATAATTTTAAAAAATGTAAGTCAGTTGTGGCACTACCTTGTTTATGAGAGTAGAGGACTCACCAGTGATTTAGGACCAAAGCTCTGCTTATATGTACTGTGCATTTACCTAAAATGCATTTTGTACCACATAATGACCTAGGTAATATTCTTCAATCTTTAGGTCAAGACTCATTGTTGTGGGGGGGAGGGGGGCAAGGGCAACATACGTAACCTAAACATCTGTACCCCCATAATATGCTGAAATAGAAACTACAGGGGCAATTAAATGTGAACTACCTAAAAAAAAAAAAAAAAAAAGACTCATTGTTGTGCATGAAATCAGTTTAGTGGATCATGGCTATCTTAAAATAAAACTAATAACTCATAATGATAATTGAAAATATCTGAAAGCATTTTGCATTGTATAAATAAGAATTCTTGTCTGAAAGCTCTATCTTTGGTGTTAGAAATGTATGGCTATGTCCTGGGTTGAGATGTTCCATATATTTCTTACTATGGGTTTGTGGTCAGAAAAGTTTGAGGATCAGTGAACTAGGGAAAGCAGAGTGCCAGACAATTTGCTAAAAGTTTACATGTATTTAATTATTGTTCCCATTGCACAGATGGGAAGAATGAGGCTGAGATACATTGGTACAGTCAGGACTTAAAAGTACTTTAACCACAGAGGCCAACTGGCTAAAGACAGAGGACCAGGGAGAACATAAACAGTGTTGCATTGCCATAGGTCCCTCTAGGTCCTGATTCACTGTTTCTCTGTGTCATTTAAACAACACGACCTGCTAACCTTGTGCTCCTCATTGCACCTTTAACCCTATGAGGTCCCACATATACCATCGATAAGCAGCTCTGCACTCTAAAAGATCCCCACATCATTTGCTATGCAGCGTTGTGTTTTGAATGCTGTTTGACAGGAACTTGTGAGGAGTTGATAGAGTCTTGTTTGTTTTGCTTTTACTGAAGGTCAGAACCAAGATTCACTGCCCTCGCTGGAGAACTCGCATTAATATTCAGGTCCTCTCTCCAATTTCAAAGGCTCCTTGTTAAGGGCTCTCCCGGGGGCCTTCAATGGCAGCTTTGTTTACTGCCTTAAGAATCTCTTCAAAAAATTAACCGATACCTACTTAATACGTAAGACTCGGTTGGTGGCAGGTGACAGAAAACCAGACTCAAACTGGTTTAAGCAGAGAGAAGAACTCTATTTTTTTTCGAGTAAATTAAGCACGAGGAGGAGAGCTGGCTAGCGTCAGGGTAGGTCTGACTGGGCACAAGTGATAGAATCCGGATAGGATTCTCTTCTGCCACGTTTCAGCTCCGCTTCCTGTATGGAATTGACTCTGGGAGGTGATCTCCACCAACGGGAGATAGGCAGGGTTACCATGGCAGCCCCTGCTAAGGTGTGAGTCTTGGATTTCCCTGTACGGATCATATAATCTCTGTGGCTATGCAACGTGATGTGCTGATTGATAGAGCCCCACATAAAGACATAAGAGTGAACTAAGGTTGGATTCCCACCCTCACCCCATCGAAACAGTAGCAAGCAGTCACTAAAGGGCTAAGCGGATTCCAGGTGTAAAACGTTCAGGCGCTGTGCTGGGAACCCTGGGGCAGGACATCCTTCTCTTGAAAAACTTACAGTCATGGGTTCAACCATTCAGGGGTCACTGTGTGTGTGTGTGCGTGTGTGTGTGTGTGTGTGTGTGTGTGTGCTTGTGTGTGTGTCCTATGTGCAGCTTCAGGGGCTGAGCACCATGAGAGATATCTGGAGAAATAGCAAGCGTTCTTCGTGGGGAAATTTGCAGTCTAACATCAGAGACAAAAATCCATGCATATCATTAATAACTTAAATGTAATGAGGAAAAATTATAAAGTACAATTCATTCCTTTAACTGAGGGAGACTGTGGGAGGCAGAACATATAAAGTTCAAGCCAGGCGTTTCAGCCCAGGTAGGATTTGGATGTGATGAGAAGACACATCTGTGTAGCTCAAACGAGGGCGGCAAGGGGAGAGAGGTGCAGGAGGCTGAAACATTTGGACATTTGGCACATGCAGAGAGATGGTGTGAGGAGGGAGACAGATCTGCAAAGGGAGGGGCTGGAGGACAGAACATCAGGCTTTGGAATTTAGTGAAGGTGATGCGGAGTAAGTCAAAGCTTCACAACAGGGAACATACCAGATCTGTATTAAAGATACCACCCTGACAGTCCTGCCAGTGATGGTCTTGAGGGAGAAATCTGAGAGCAGGGGGAATTGTTAATCCATACTAGAAATTAAATGAGCATGAATTTAGTAGCAGTAGCAGAGATGAAAAAGAGGAAACAGTTACAACGGTGGCATTAGACACGGAGGTGTTAGCCTAGCAGTTCCTTTGACCTGGGTAGCACTGGCGGAGGAGTCCAGTCTGCACCTTTTATAATTGCAAAAAGCACGGTACTTTGAATGGCGTGTTCACAAGCGGAGTGAATAGCTCTACCTTGTTTGTAAGCAGTTGTCCTGGTTTCGTTGGGATCGATTTCCAGTTGTAGGGGAGGACAGGGGGATTTCCAGGCCTCCCTGGAGGATTGCTACATATGCAAGTCAATGCTTTGCATTGAAAGGTTCCTGAAATTTGGAGCTAATCAGACCTGAGTTCGATCCCAATTCTTTTGGCCCAGTCAGCTACTATTCTATCATTCCTTGAAAATGCTCTGATAAAACCAGCATGTGAGCATCATTGTAAAGTTTGAAAGAGATATGCATAAGCAGCTCCCACTCAGTGACTATTAATTAAATATTATATAATTCTTCAAGCAATACGAAAAGGAGACATCGACAACATATTCATTTTGCGTTGTATCAAGGAGACCGACGAGGAAGAATGAGAACGAAAAAGAATCAGACTTCTATCAGGTTCTTTGCAGCTAGCAAGTAGCAAGTGGGGTTCAAATCCATGCGGATCCAAGTGAAATTCTGAGTGCTTTCTGCTGCTCTCCGTGTTTGGACAGTCCCTTTTTAAATTTTAAAATCAAACATTTCCCAAAAGACTATAAATTGCCATCTAAATATTAGCATGTGATATCTGTGTTATGGTCAAGGAATGATGTATTCTACCTATCTCTGAGATCACTCATGGTTTTTTTTTAACATGACATAAGCATTTGCAATATTTCTCTATAACATTGATGGATGTATTATATATTGAAATAGCAACTCATTTAGTAGGTGTCAACTAACATCTCTGTTATACAGATGTTTGAGGACTGAAGAAGAAATATACTGATTAATACCTCCCCCAAATCTGGGGATAAAGATGAAAGTATTATTACATATTATCCATTTGCTGGCCAGCACAATAAATTAGATTAAAGAAGGAATGAGACGCTCTCCCTCCAGGCTTATTGAAAGATGGGTTAACGGAGTAAGCTGGTTGCAGTTGAGCCTCCTTATACAGACATCTGCTACCAAAACATGTTTTTGTTTTTATCTTCTTTTCATATCATCATCATTATTATTATTAACCTTGATGGTGGCCCAATATTCTTGCTGCTGTCTTTGGGTTCTAAAGATATAAAACAACCAACATAAAATAGCTGTTATCCCAATGGCTAAACTATGAGAAAAGTGGACGATAAGCTGGGCCAATTTATGGACAGAGTATAAAAAATTACAATCCCTTAGTCCCATAGGGGAGCACAAGGAGGCATCTTTAGCCTGGGGCTGGGGGTGCACTAGGACCACAGGTTCATCCACCCTCCTGGGGAATAAAGGATATGGCGCTTCCAGCTTGCATTTTGCTTCTAAATGGCTTAAGTTTTTCTTTGCAAAGAGATTTTGCTACCAAGATTGTAGCTCCATTAAGACTTAATAGACATTCATGGGTCTTGGTGTTAAAATGCAATCTTTTATCTTGCTACAAAGATGTATAATAAATTTAATTCAAATTATCTCACACATATTTCCCCGTAAATTCTAACTTTCATGTTGAAAGGGCTCATATTACTCTGTTAGTAGGTAAAATTGAATCCAACATCGTTTTCGATGGTCCATAAGTCCCTGAGTAGTCTCGCCTTAGCTGGCTTTTTCTACCTGATATTGCCCTACATTCCTGCTCATTTCCTTTCCCGCAGCAACACTGACCTCCTTGTCTTTCCTTCTGCTGCAAGACCTTTGCATATGCTGTTCCCTCTGCCTGAACATTTCTCTCCACCTCCACCCCTTTGTCGTTGTCAACGACTCTCACACAACCCGGAGTACATCCTCTATATAATTATTGCTGAGTATGCTGAGCTAATCTGTTTACTTTTGAAAGTAACTGAAACTGATTGAACATTTACATGTCAGGAAATTTCTATGTATTCAAGTTATTAAAACCTTTGATCTTTATTATACTAACATGGAGTAGGTAACATAATACCCATGTTTAGGCCAAGAAACTGAGTTATACTGAAGTGAGGTCATCTAGCCTGATAGCTAGCTAGTAAGTAGAAGGACCAGATTTGAAACCAGAAAGTCTTGATTCAGAGTCTATGCTCTTAATTACAATCCTATATGCCTCTCAGCCCTGCATATAATTTATCTCTTACAATTTAAAATAAAAGTTTCAGGGATTATTGTGCTTGCATGAATTATTTCATTGTATTCTTATTTAAAACACATACACACAATGATGCACAAATTTGGCTTCTCCCAATAAGCTAACACACATCTACTAACCAACAAATAACTAACACATAACTAACTGTATATCAGGCATAGTTCTGTTCACATTAATATTCATAAACCAGAACTCACAGGCAGGTTAAAAAAAAAAAAAAAGAAAGAACCAAATTCACTGAAGAGTTTCAAATGACTATAAACCGATAAGCAAATGTTCAGCCTTACTACTCATTAATGAAATAAGATACCATTTCCTACCTCTCTAATTAGCAAGGATTAAAAAATAAATAATACCCAACTGTTGGCAGGCGTACAGGGAAAGGACTTTGTCATACATTAGCGGTGGGAGGAAAAATGTTTACAGCCTCAATGCAATGCAAATTTGGCAACACGTATCCAACGATTGAAAGTTTGCTTTGGCCTTCGATCCAAAAAAATTCACTTCTAATAAATAAATTTTAAAAATTGTGAAGAGTCAGACTAAGATTTGGGTTGAGAAATTTTCACAGGAGGGCTGTGTGTATGTGTAAGCAAAATAAATGATGATGATAATGTAAATATCTAACTATAGCCAGCCAGTCATCAAACATGCATTGGCTGGCTTCTACATATAAGACTCGGATGTACTGGGAGCTACGAGGATGAGTGATAAGGTGGGGTGTGATCTTTTACCTTCCTGGGTCTTTACCTCATAGGACTGATTGAGTGGGTACTGTTAAACCCACAGTGGGAATGATAGTTAACTATGGCTATACTATTATCATGAGGAGATCCAAAAGTAGGATTTGGGGAGAATGTTTAAATAATGATGATTAAAGGCCTGTGGAAGAGAATGGTGGAAAAATTAGATAGTAGATTTGTCCAATTTTGCATAAAATGGATAATGTATAGTACACATAAATACATAAACATATAGAGAAAGGAAACCATGGAGAGAAAAATACCAAAATGTTAATAACGGCTATCATTCGGAAGTGAAACTATGGGAATTTTTCTTGGTTTTCCCCATAAATTTCCACTACGAAACAGCTTATCTCTGTTATTTTATAATACTCTCACCACCATCCCACTGTCAGTTTGCACAGGAGAAAGTCGGGACTCTAAGGGTATAGGCAACTTGCCTAAGGCCCCACAGATAAAGACGCAGAGGTGGCTCACAGCAGGAGTGAAAAGCATTCTAGTGGAATGTGATTTTCAAGTTTATATTCCTTGTAGGGAATGGTTTACTGCCTTTTTCACTGCCTTTGTCTCTGATTTTTAAATTCTAAATTGAGTCATTGGTACTCATTTGAAAGATTGTTAGGCATGTGTCTCTGTCATAAGTCAGTGTTCTAAACTGAATTTTAAATTACCAAATAGTAATCTTCGTTTCAGAAATCGGTTGAGAGTGTGTCTGTTTGTGAGAGAGAGAGAGAGAGATTTCATTTGTTCATACTACAGCTTTATCGTCAAATAATAATTCTGCTGGAACCACCCTCCTCTGTTTGCAGATGAGGAAATAGAGGAAGAGGGAAGAAAGAATAGAGAGCATTTGCTGTTAATTACAAAACTATCTTCTAGACATGGTTCTGGGCACTTTATATACATACAGTCCCTTAACGTATTGCCCTTCCTCACTTTTTGCAAAAAAGAAAACCCTGAAAGCTTGGAGAGGTTCAGAGGCATCCCCAAGGTCTTGAATTAGGCAACATCAGAAGCTAGATTCAAATTCAGGTCTGTCTGGGCCTGAAGCTAATGCTGAGAGAGGATAAGCGAGCTGCAATCCATGCTTCCTAACTTCCAGTCCTATGTGGGTCCTGAGACCCCTTCCTTTCTGTTACTCTGCAGCAGAGAAAAGAGTGGCCTGAGATCCCATCCTCCCCTCGTCTGCTCACTGTCCTGTTTGGAGACTCTGCATCCATCTGTGCTCCATTGTGAAGGCAGGTCATTAATGAGACACTGGGAAAAAGCAGGCTTTCTCCCATGGCTCTGCTACAAGCTGCCTAATTGGGATTTATGGGTGGCCGTGATAAAATTCCTGCATAATAAAATCTTAAGATTTCTCTTGAACTCTTAAATAATGGCCATGCAAAGCTTCAACGACTGCATAAGCCTCCACTTGCAAGGGTATGTGTGCTTGTGTGTGTGCTTTGCTTGTGTGTGCTGGGGGACAGGAGAGGAAGGTTGTTCACACAAATTAGACTGATATGAAAGTCTATGGCTTCAAGCAACGTCTGCTAATTCAGACCCGAAGTGGATTCTGTTCAGGCTTTCCACCCATCATCGTAGAAGAGCCACTCACCACATCTGGAGCTTGGTGGCTTATTTCCCGAAGTGCCATTCTCACCTCTGATTGCTGCTGGGTCTGATATGTCACCTTCTGAGCCCAGCACGAGTGGCACAATCCCAGCTGAATGCTATCACTTGCTCTTCTTCAGTGACACCGATAAATAAAAACAACAACGATGACCGCAACAACAAAGACGGATAACGGTGATGCATCATCTTTGACTAGCGTCAAACAGGTATGGAAAAGCCTTTTTATTAGTTAAACTCATATCATCCAACCACACAAGAAGATGACTAGAAATGACCTCCCTTTGTAGCTGCGATAAGCAAACCTCAGAGAACGGGAGCAACTCACCCAAGGCCAGGGAGCAAGTGCCTGGCAGATCCAGATGTGTTTGCAGTTGTTTTCTGTAAACAGTCTGCCACCATTACTCATGACTGCTAATCGCACGCATTTATTAAAATGTTTGTTTCGATTAGATATGGACAGAAACAACACAAACTATTAAACAGAGAATCTAGAATGCCTTAAGGAAGAGAAACCACATGAGCTTGGTTTGATCACCACAGAGAATTCCAGAAAGTGAGAGTGTGCAGGCAGTGCAAGTGATGATTAAAGGCAAGAATGTGCTCGACACATATAAACAAGTCTGTGCTGCTAGAACTTAAAATGTTATTGATATTCTCTCCCCAAAGCAGCTTTCCTCATCTATTAATGTCAAAATCACATACCCAGTCACTCAGATCAAAATGCTAGGAGTCATTCTCAATTTCTCTTTTCGTTCCAGCCCACATCTAAACCATTGCCACCCACTACTAACCCTCTGGCCAACCCACAATCGTTTCTGATTTCTCAGACTGCAGAGCCTCCTGGCAGTCTCCCTCCTCCACCCCTGCCACCTGGCCTCACGCTCTGCCCTCTGTGGGAATCTGAGATGGGATTTCTAATAGGTAACCCAGACAACTCTACTCTCCTCCTGAAGACCCTCCAATGGAGTTGGTGGTATTATGCAATTTGTGTTCATTAGTCATGACATTAGTGCTGTGCTTTGAAAAGAGTTCTATTTAGAATATCTAAGTAGGAATATTTAATGATGACATTTTATAATATCTGGGATTTGCTTCAGAGGGGGCGGAAAAAGTGAATGGGGAAATGAATACACAAAATTGTTCATGAAAAGCCTGGTGATTAATTGCATGAACACAGGGCAATTTATTATATCATTTTTGCAACTCAAATGTGAAATTGTCCATTAAAAATAGTAAAAAAAAAAAAAAAACCTGATGGATTGCCATTGAAACCAGAATAAAATGCAAATTCCCAGCCACGGCCTACAAATCCGTGTGTGATCTGGCCTCTGCCTGCTTCTCATGCCTCTTACACTCCTTCATCTTCATTGTTCACTCTGCTTCTTATCCACTGACCTTCCTGGCCTTTGAAAATGCCGAGCTCTTCCTGTCTCAAGCGCTTTGCATTTGCTCATCCTTCTGCTTGGGATTTCTTTCTCTTAACCTTGAGGTGGACACTCCCTTTCAAATTAGGTCATAATTCAAGGCAACCTTTGCAGAGAGCCCTTTCTGATCACTGCAGATAAATCACACTCCACGCTCCCTTCATTCTCCCCCATACCATCCTGTTTGAGCTCCTGTAGCATTTTAAATTGTTTATTGTCTGTTCACATATTTTTTTAAATCTACCGCATTTCAATGTAACCCCTTAAAGTCAAGGATTCTATCTTGTTCACTCAGGTTACCCCGTATTAAAAAAACTTTTGGAGGTTTAGTAGTCATTCAAAACATACCGGTTAACAATATGCAGTTTACTCACAGTGATGTGCAAACCTAACAAACCCCAGAGGGTTTTTTTTTTATTATTATTTTTAATTTATGTGTCACTGTCATTTGGATCCCAAGGAGTAGATCATGCCAAAGGTCTTTCTCAGCATGGGGCAATGTTCTGTGCAATGAATTGTCCTGTCCAAAATTCCAATAATGCCCCCGTTGAAAAAGCCTAGGTTAGAGAATGGTAGTCAGGGGTGGTGGTGTTGGGGGAAGCTTCACATTGCAGAGAATGATCTAGAATAAAGCTCTAGAGGAAAATCAGGACCAGACCAGGGCAGGCCTTCTTAACACCATCATGAGAAATTTGAAATTTACTTTGGAAAGTTATATTAGTTTTCCATTGGTGTCATACACATTACCATAAAGTTAGTGGCATAAAATAACACACATTTGTTTTCCCATAACTCTATAGGTCAGAAGTCCAGGCAGGCCCAGTTGGGTCTCCTGCCTAGGGTCTTACAAAGTCAAGCTGCACTCATATCTGGAGGTTCTAGAGAAGAATTCATCTTCAAGTTCTTCAATTCTTGGGGTTATTGACTAAATTCAATTCTTTGGGGTTGTATAACTGAGGTCTGAGTTTCCTTGGTGATATGAGCCAGGGGTCTATGTTTGCCTCAGATGCCATCCACAGTCTTTCTCATGCTTTCTGAGTGACTACCTTCAGCAACAGAGGCTAGAGTTCCTCTCCTGCCTTGAATCTCTCTGGCTTCTTCTTGCACAACATTGTAATTCCAGCCAGAGAAAGTTCTCTGCTTTTAAAGACCTGTGTAAATTAGATTGGGGTCACCTGGATAATCCAGATTACTCTCACTGCTTTAAAGTCCATAACCTTAATTATATCAGCAAAGTGCTTTGTCCCATTTAATGTAACATAGTCAGGCACTGCAAGGATGGATACCTTTGGGAAGCCATTCTGCCTAACTCGGGAGTCATTGAATGTCTTAAAAAAGGGCAAATCACATTACCTAAATCTGCTTAAATAAGTCTTCCTTTCTCTGTGGCTATTGTTTTAGCAATAGTCGTCCTTCTCCTCTAGGAACGATGACAGTGCAGCCTGCAGGGACTCTGCTGGGAAGGCCATTACAAGCCAGCAGCCGCATGTCAATCCAACGGGTACTGTAGCCTCAGCTCCAGATAGATAAAGCAGAGAGGAAAGGAGTGTTTTGTTTCCACGAATGGTGGGTCTCAGCTGCGTCCCCATTTCTGGGAATTTATGAGTGGTGCGCGTGCCAGGGGGCACCGAGAGCTTCTCTCCCTGAAGCAGATGCTGCTGATCCCCACACAGAAGCTACTGCACTCTTCAACTCTCCCAGTTCTTGCCTGCCAGATGGCCACAGCTGAATCCACAGCTGAATAGATGTCTGCTGCTGGCACCGAATACGCCACTGTGGACTGGTTAAGGACCCGAGGTGTTATGGCAGGGCCTCCAATACACATGAGCAATAAAAATGCACAGAGTGTGCCAGACACTGTGCTGAGCGCTTTGCAGGCAGAAACTCAACTTGCACGATATCCTCATGTGGATGGTGTGATTCTTATGCCCATTTGCACAAGGAGAGACCAAGGCTAGGAAAGGTCAAGTAGCTTACCAGAGGTCATGGAACCAGCAATCTGCAGAGCTGGATTTTGAGCAGAGACAGCTCTTTGTCCAGAGTCTGTGATTTTAGACACTGCACTTGCTATATCTTATGTCAAGAGATTTTTAGCTATCTTGCCCAGGCTTCATAGCATTTAATCTCACTTTGCGCCAGCTCAGATATACCCAAATCTGAGCAGTTGCCATCTGATGCACCACCCTCATTTACAGATCAATGGCCCAGAATATTGGCCTCCTGTGGTTCGACAAGTAAAGCTGGTGAGTGGAATTGAAGCTGACACCAAAAAGAGTACCAGCAGCCAAGAGAAGGTGGAAAATTAAAGCCAAATGTGGAATGGAGTCAGAAGAGGGTGCAAAATGGAAGAAGGTGATGTCTGACTCTAAATGCACCTCAGAAATATTGAGTAACCAGTCCGAAGTTGTCCAGGCAGGATGGTTGCTATCATCCTGAGCACGTGTGGATTGCTTAATTTGCACCATGAACTAGATTATGCCCATTGAACAGATGATCTCATTTAATTCTCACATCATCTCAATGAGAAAAGTTATTACTCCTGGTTTATAGATAGAGAACATGAGACTGAATGATTTCAGTAACCTGCCCCAGGTGTCAGGGCAGGTAAAAGACAGCTTTAGATTTGAAGCCAGAGAGTCTGACATGATAAATGATTGAAGTCCCCTATTTTCTGTTTCAATATGTCACAGGATATTTTGCATTTAGTTCTTCGGGTGTTGGGTTGACTCAGAGGAGAAATGCAGTCTATCGTGGCACCACATTGAAGTTGGCATGAGTCAGGTAAGAGGATGCTTCACGGAATGATGCCCACAGGTTAAGAGATGCTCCATATCATACACCAGACATAGGATGCACTTCATAACTGATATTTGAATGAATAGGTTAAATCAAACTGAGAAGAGTAAAGCCATTGGAGAGAGGATATTGTGGGATTGTGAAATCAGAAAGAGATAAAGTCATGGTAAGCATATGGAACCTAAGACCAAGGTAAAGGTGAAGATTTATCTTGAGATTAAGTCAGGTCCAATGTGCTCTTAGATGGAATCATTTGGGAGTGTAACGTGGCTGCTACTTGAATCATTCCTCCTGTTTGCTATCAGGTGTATACTGCAAGCGTCTGTGTAGTAACACAGAAGTACCACCCTTGGCTGGACCCTCTGACCACCAAGTGTCAGGCTGGGTCAGAAACATGGGCAGGGAGACAAAGGGCACGGGACATTCAAGTTTTCCCTGCAAAACTAGTGACTACTATGGTGTGTACAGTGCAGGACACATCTGACCAAGTGCATGACAACTACTGACAACAGAATGAGAATTTTAAGCATCCACCATTTACACTGTCAAGGAATATAAGCTCTCTCCCTGTCTATACTGGATACTGAATTTATACAAACACTGGCAAATGGAGGGCAAGTGTTATAGAAGTTTTTGCTTGAAAAATGGAGATAATGCATGATCTCCAAAGAGCTGTGACAGTTACATAAAATATACTTAGAAACATGCCTGCATGTGAAGAAAGTAGGATGCGTATAGTTTGAATGGGTTAAAGCACATGATATCTACAAAGGAACATAGTAGGAATGCATTAAAAATTGGTTATCTTCTTTCCCGTTTCCATTTCATATGACTCCCTGTTTTAGTTACTGTGGCTACCTTGTAAGATTCAGGAGCATAAAACAACCATTTCTCATACTCTTAGATATGTGGTCCACAGATTCGGATGGGTCACAGCTGGGACGAGTTGTTTCTGCTCAACAATATCCTGAACTTTGAAGGTCAGGGACTGGACTCATCTAGAGGCTTCCTTACTCACATATCTGGCTGTTAATGCTGGCTGTAGACGAGACTTTAGAGGAGACTCTCAGTAGAAGCATCTACTAATAGACTCCTCATGTGACCTGGGCTTCCTTACAATATGGTGGTTGCATTCCATATGCAAACATCCCGAGAGAGAGACAAGAGGAAGGTGTGTTATAACTATACTTCAGAGCCACATATCTGTACTCTGTTGGTCAGAACGGTAACTTCCCACTGGGATTCAATAACAAACTGCAGATATGGTTGTGGCCATTTTTGGAGAATATAATTTGCTACACCCTCTGGTGTCCAAACATCTATGGACACCATATCCAACCATTCTTTTATAGAAAAGAAGCTAGGAAAATGATTTTATTTTTTTTACTTTAACTTGTGTCAGTATGCCAGCACATCTAAATTTTGACAAAATTATATTCCAAAATTCTAAAGAGAGATTGGGTTAGGAATATGTCTTTATTGATTCCAATTTCAATGTCATATGCATGCCTAACCTTAAAAATTAGAAACTAGGAAGGCTGAGGTGGGAGGATCGCTTGGGGCCATGAGGCCAGGAGTTCAAAGCTGCGGTGTGCTATGATCACACCTGTGAATAGCTACTGCATTCCAGCCTGGGCAACATAGCCAGACTTTGTCTCAAAAAAAAAAAAAGAAAAGAAAAGAAAAAGAAATGAGAAACTAAACTAGAAGGATGGATCTTTATTAAGCAAGCATATAAGTCTTCGATGAATCACTGAGATTTTTGCATGATATGCATTTTCTCATTCTCCCATGTGTTTGGATATTTACAGCTATGTTTTTCTTTCTAATTTGAACATAACATTTAGGGGAAATATATAACTAGCCTCTATTTGGCCCAATTCCCTCATCTATAAAATAGAAAAGAATGGAGTAGATAAACAATTTGTAAAGCGTGCTCATTGACGTGTTACTTACGATAACATAGAGAAAAAGGTCTGTGATCAAATAATGTAAACAGAGTATAACAGGATTTTTATTGTAGGATTTCTCAGATCCTTTAATATTTTCCTCAAACCCTTTTTTGACCTTGGACTTTTTTTTGCAAGGTTACCATAAGGAGCTGAAAGTCCCTAAACCACACTTAGAAAAATATTAGGACGGACCAGTCATTCTTAATTTGTGTTTCTGCAGAACACAGTGTTCAACATAAATAGAGAACGGTACATGTTCCCCCAAAGGATAGGGAGGAACAAATGAAGAGAATTTACTCAATTTTACATGTTGGTCTCCTTATTTACTTCTAACCATTTTGGGCATGTGATACATCTTCCTCTTTTAAAATCAATTTTGAGATGGCATCTTTCCAATATTGCTTTTTAGTCATAAAAGTTACCAATTTTTTTTGTTACTGAGCCCATTTTATAGGTTAGCACTAATTTGAACACTTAGCATCTGAAGGGCAAATCAAAGTGGAAGTTTGCAACATGCCAAAGAAAGGAAGAGGGGCAGCAAGTCCAAGGACCCAAGGATGCATTGAGGTTCAGACTTTGGGGAGTAGAAACTGACCAGTGTGGCTGGAGCGCAGGGAACATAGTCTGACTCACACCTTCCTTTCCAGATTGTGCCGTTAAAGCATTGGGGTGCCACTGAAGGTCCCAAGTAGAAAACTGAAATTAACTTATTGGTATTTGCCTAAAACTCACTTTGGCTGCAACCTCAGGAGAGAAGTGGAGGTAGCCAGGATGAATTTGCGGAGACCAAATGCAGTCCAATAGAAGGCTTTTGACAATTGAACTTTGAGGGCCTTTTCTGCTGTTATATTAGATGGTTTTATGTTTATCCAGCAGAAATTGCAGACATTATTGTCCTGCATTTATTTGAAACAAACATTAAATTTTATTGAATTTTTAAACTATTGTTCAGCAGACATATCTTATTTGAATTGGGCTTCCTACACTGCCAAACTATCTCTACACGCTTCATCGATCACAATTGTTAAGCTGCCTAAACAATCGTTTTTTAGAAAAATCAAAGTTGTGTCTATCTGTGTGTGTATTCTAGTTTGTAAAACCAAAATCTTCCTGGAGGAGAGATGACGTGGAAGGGGACAAATATACATTTTTGGAGGCTGTGTCATCTATTCACTGAATTAGATTTTATTGAGAATGTTTATTAAGCACTTACTATGTGTTCAGCACTGTCCTACCCTTTGGAATAGAGTAGAATGATGAGATGAAACAAAAGGTCTCTCTTTTCTCTGTCTCTGCTTTGTCTCCATCTCTGTCTTTCTCTCTTGCTCTCATTCAGAGCTTAGTTTTATTGCTCATAAAAGATTTTTAATACACACAGTTCTGACTTTTAATTCCAGCTGTGTATTCTTGAAAAGTCACCTTTCTGACATAGAGATTCCTGATCTGTAATTCAAGGAGAATAAATCTAAAAATTCTTGGAATAATATCTAACCATTTTCTAAGGATTAGAAGGAGAACAGGTTTCAATCATCTAACACAGGATCTGGCTCGTATTTTTAAAATTAACATAACTCAGGTCCCCAAATTTGGATTTCATCCTAATAGATTTTATACTCATATCTATATTTGGTAATAATTTTATTGACTCCACTAAAAACATTATATCTTCTGACTTGGAGATACTTAAAAGATTGGATATTTTAATACTTTAGAAACTCCTATAGCTGAGCAAACCAATTTTAACTTACTATTCCAAGTTATGATGCAAAGTTACCTTAAGTTATACCAATATTTTCTCTTTCCCTCTTCGTAATCTTGAAGACTGCAATAAAAATATATATGCATATAAATACATATGCAAACACATATAATCTATAGATACATTTGTGTCTCTATATATGTATAAAATATATAAACATACACACACATATCCCGGGAGGCTGGGGAATGTCTTTGATATATACGGTGCTTTACATTTTGGATGTACAGTATTATCAAAGTATGGAAGTAATTTCTGAAGCCTTGAAATAGTGACACTGCTGTCCATTTAATCCTGGCTTTATCCGCTACTGCTGCCCCAGGCTGTAAAAAAGCAGCACTGTTCATGGGTAATTTCCCACTCCTTCCTGGTGCTAGCAAAATGGATACTTTCTTTAAACTAGCAAACACACTGTCTGGCATTGCTCACTTCAATTGGCAATGGCTTCCCTATGATCAAAGTCACAGCCTGCGGACAGACAGCTCCCATCCTTTTGAAAAAAGACTCAGTGGTCTCTAATTCACAGGCTTGTACCTACCAAGGTTTAAATGTACTTACCTTTCCCTAGAGTAGCAAATGTTGCATATGCCCAAATATAAGTCGGTACTCTATTTTCCCAATGTGGAAATTTAAAAAAAAATTAAGCATCAACCTATTTAATTTAGTAATTTAGTTGCAAGAGGCTTTTATCATTCAAATGAAACATCAGACTTTTCTGTCCTTTGAGATCAATGTCTTCCTGCCATGTAGCACGGTTCTCTGGAGCACATCATTTTCACTCCCAGTGAAGTTTTCTAAGTGACAGAGGTTTTGAATCCCTGTATGATGATGTCATCTGCTCCAAGTAATTAAACACTCCTATAATAAGTTCTTCTGTTTTCTATGCTTCTCCATTCACCTTGTATGCACAACTTTGTGACCTCCACAGTGTAACTTCTAAACTCTATTTTTTTTTAAAAGTCATCTTTAAAAAGCTTGTTTACAATAACACCTAAATGTACAACCGGAAGGTCAAAGCCCCAGTAATAATTAGTATAAAATTGTGTTACATTCCCTTGTCATTTTTTTATTTTTAACTGATTCTGACCTCTTTAAACAATCCAAGCTTGTATTGATTGAAGTCCTCTCAAGCTAACGTGCCATACTTTGTTGAAGCTACAGTGATTGCAAAAGTGCCCTAATAAAATATGAGATATTTTATTAGGACTCAAATGTAAGAGCCTTGTCCAGCAAGGTGGGATGTTTTGGGGGAAAAAGACTTACTTCCTATGTAAATATTTATAGTTCATTGCATAAACGTCATTATGCTCTCTCTTGCCTTTAACAAATGTTTTTGTAATACTTCATGGCATGTGTTTGTGCTGAGGCCAACCTGCAGCTGTTGCAACACTGCTCTATAGACAGCCCATCTTGTAAGACATTCTGTGATTTGCTGTACCGTCTATATTAGCCTTTGCTGTTAGTCAGAAATTGTGATAAACATTTTTCATTTACTTTTCAAATCTCTCTAGATACTCACAACCATCTATGAAGCAGATATTTGAGTTTTCTCCATTTTGCAAACGAGAAAAACTGAGGTTCAGAGAAATTAAGTAACTTGCCAAATATCACACACTTAATCAATGGCAGAATTGCACCTCAAACTCAGGTTCATCTGATTTCAAAATTTTTGTGTGTTTATTGGAATATAGTATATATAGGTAGTCCTATCATATGTCTACAGAAGAAGCCATTTTAGACATCTGTTGGAGAAATATTGTTTTATAGTTTGGAAAGGAATAATTTGAAGGTCCTCTGTTCTGGTTTTTCAAAAACTGAAGAAGGATGGCCCCACAATTTCACCTCTAAGTGTCTAAATAAGAGAATTGAAAACACATGTTTACATAAAACCTTACACATAAATACTCATAGCAGCTTTATTCATGATAGACCCAAACTGAAAACCACCCACGTACCCACCAACAGGTAAATTATTTAACAAATCATGTTACAGTACAAGAGAATCCTGTTGAAAAATAAAAAGGAAAGAATGACCAGGTGTGGTGGCTCATGCCTATAATCCTAGCATTTTAGGAGGCCCAGAGGGGAGGATTGCTTGAGATCAGGAGTTCGAGACCAGCCTGAGCAAGTGCAAGACCCTCTCTTACTAAAAATAAAAAAATTAGCTGGGCACCGTGGCCCACACTTGTAGTCCCAGCTACTCAGGAGGCTGAGGCAGGAGGATCACTTGAGCCCAGGAGTTTGAGGTTGCTGTGAGCTATGATGACGCCACTGCACCCTACTAGCAAGGTGACAGAGTGAGACTCTGTCTCAAAATAAATAAATAAATATTAAATAAACAAATAATAAATAAAAGGGAAAGAACTATTGATACATATAACAGCATAGATGAATCCGGGAAACACTATGTTGAACAAAAGAAGCAAAAGCACAGACGAGTATATAACGAATGATTCCTCTTATATGAAGTTCAGGAACAGGCAAAACTAAGCTGTAAGGACACAAAGAAAACCATTTATTCCCTCAGCTAAGGGTTAGTGTAGATTGCAAAGGGGCACTTGAGAACTTTTAGGGATGATGGGGGTATTCTATATTTATATGGTGGTCATTTCCTACATGAATATGCATACCCGTCAAAACTCTCATTAAATGTCATGCACATTTAAAATGGGTGCATTTTGTTTTATGTAAAATATATTTTAATAAATTTGATTAAAATGTCAAAGAAGGGCATTTATGATTAAAGCTGGGAAAATTTAAATATTAAAACAATAAAGACTGGCTAATTTGAGGACGAAGATGTTGATAACTGGAAGTAAATTAACAAAGGCAATAATGAAGAGATGAGGGCTGTTGGACCTTAAAAATAGGGAAGAGGTGTACTGACTTCAGATATCAGATGCAGGTTATAGGTAACATGGAAGAAGTGGGAACAAACATTTCATGGGGCAGGGAGTGGAGATCTTGGTTCCACGTAAGGAAACCCTTGTAACAGCTATAGTTGTCCAGTGAAATGGGCCACCCTGTGCAGTGGTAAACCCAGTAGACATGGTCAATAGAAGTCAGGCAAACAATTATTGATGAGGGTGTTCAAGAGAGCCTTAAAATGGATAAAAAGGCAACTTAGCAAACCTTAAATGAATATGATTCCATTTATGAGCTAAGAAAAAACACACTTGTTTTAAGATGTCTATAAAGTCCAATTCCATTCAAAAAGCATATATGAGATTTTTAATTGAGGGGACAGCTGTCCAGGTGCCAACATTTGGAATGGCTCATTAAATTATTAATAAAATGCACAGAAAATTGGCCTTAATTCCAAGAAGCATTTGGGCCTCTTTAATGCTAAGAGGCATTTGGACTTCCTTATAAATGAAATCTATGTATTGTTTTTTTTTTCCCTTCTGCAAACCACTTCATTTCACCAAATTTTATAGAGTTCCTAATAAAGGCTGGAAAGTACATTCCAATTCCCAGGGACTATATATCTGTACATAGAGTGTCCATGTTAATCTGTTTGTGGAGAAGAGGCCCACACATATTAACTACAGCCAGGGATGGGCCCAAAGATCACCCAACATAATTGCTTTGGAGGGTTGGTGACCTGCAATCCCTCGGCCACACATCCACTCCACCCATTGACAATCTCCATCAAGATATAACAGCAGCCCCTTGAAATTAACATAGTGGAAACCTAACTGAATAACTGCTCCATTCAATCTTCTCTTCTAGTATTCCTTATCACCTACCAGCACCTAAGCCATTATCCAAAACTGGACCTGGGAGATTCTCTTGTTCCTCACTCCCACCATAGCTGACACACCATTATTCTTGCTAATTTACCTTTTTGGCTTTTCTCACATCTAGTCCCTACCCCTTATTCTCATTGCCACTCTCTCATGTAGAAGCTAAACCTTGCCCAGCTGATTAGGTGACCCCATCTGGCAGCTTCCCTTTACACTCTCTGCTTCGATAATAGTCAGTTGTTTGAAATTTAGTGGGTTCTTGTTTGGTTTTAGTACTACAATCCTGCAACATCTATCACGACCCCCATTCTGCCGCATTGTTAATCTGGAGTCTCTTCTTATAAAATCTAAGCAAGTGGAGCCTACACACACACACACACACACACACACACACATACATACATATGAAGTATCCCATTAGTGATGGTTGAGCTAGTGCGTAATATCCCCCAGGGCCAGAACGCTGATGGAGGTGAGTTGGATGATGCGGTTTGAGGTTTCCTCCACCCTCCCTCTACTCCTGACTCTTGAAAATTTAGTTCTGCAAAGTATACCCACACCCAACTTATTCAACCAGTTGCAGATACTTAGAAGGTGGAACAAAGACAGAGGACCTGGCCTTATCTACAATGGCAGAAAGCGGACACTGAGGCAGAGTGAGGGATGCAAAAGGTTTATTCAAAAGTTAACACCTGTGATTGAAAAGAGAAGGAGGCTGGATTGGGCAGGAGGAGTCCTCAGACTGAGACGCAGACCTAACAGCCCCAAGCCGAGGGCTGGAACAAAGAACTGAGTGGAGTCCTTCGCTGGACAGAAATGGCTAGGCCACTGTGACTCCTGCTTGCTCGATCGTTACCTAGAGGCAGAGGTGGGCTCAGAAGGAGGGAACAGGTGAGGCTTCCTTAAGAAATAGCACTGCGCCAAGTGCTCAGAATTGGGCTCTGCTGCTGGTAAATCAGACATTCAGAGGCAGCAGACCAGGCATGGGAAGCAGGTGTCCATGCAGTTGGGCTCATGCCTAACTTTCACCTCTGCTGTCCTAGCTACTTCATCCATATGCCCATCATGCCAGCAGCAGGGTGGTTAACATCAACTGACTGAGTCACGCAGTCTCCTTGGTTTCTTGTTGTATTTTCAGCAATGGAAACATGCTAGTTGGTATTAGTGTGTGATGTGGATGTTCACTCTGTGCCCACTCCCATATGTCCTTCCATTGCTCATAAATCCATGTATATTCTTACCTTGTACCACTCTTTCTTCCTCACAAAGTGGTTGACTGGCATCATCACCCAGAGTTACATCCAGAAGAGCTGCCTTTTCCCTATCTTTCAAAGCTACCTCTGGCTGAGGCTACGATGCAGCTGCCATTCACTTTCAGTTACCAAGGCAACCCATCTACAAATGACGATGACAGTACATCTGAGGGCACGGGTGTAAGAGCAGTGAGTGACATGGGAGTCTAGGTTACTGCTCATACAGTTTGCTTATGCCCTGTTCATGCTTGGTCCCTAATATACCTTTTCTGCATTTCCATCTCACGGTGGATTCCTCCTAGACCAGGCCAACTTATCACCAGAAACCACCTCCTGATGGCCAGTTCTGGATCCATCATCACTGGCTGTTGCATGGTCAAGCATTCTGTCCCTACCAGGGCTCTGTAGTATTCCAGAGCTATAGACAGCATGGCCTTTCTCTGGAACTCCAGTGCCCTGAATTGTGATGCTCCCATGGGGCCTTGCTGTCAGATCCACACCACATCTTTCCCCACCACATCTTTCCCCACCACTTACATGTCTAGTATTTTAGAGTCTGCCAAACTGCATGGCTTGCTTTAATGATAGTCTGGACTTACCAGAGCCCTTTCCTACTCCTGACCCTACTCAAAGCCTTCCATTTCACCCAGGATATAGACCAGACAGTATCTCTAGGTGTGAAAAGTTTTTCCTCCAAAGTCAGAACAGGACTATTAGATATTGTGATATCCTCTTCGTAGTAGAGGACGCAATATGTAGCAATCTGTCATTTACTCTGGAGGGAATCTTCTGCATATCCCTGACTACTAAATGATTAAAAACCTCATTGAAATGGCAATAACTTGTTCCTGAATATCAGTAGGTTTATCTCCATTGCACACCCACCTCTTGCTCACCTTGCCCAATTAGAATAATGTTATCAACAATATCAATGTGATGTTTTCCAAGGTATGCAGAAGATTAAGTTCTCTTCAGATTATATTACAATTGTGGGTAGGAGATTTAACTTAGCCCCAGGTTGAAATTATAAATATATATTGTTATCCATTTCATCTGAATGAATATGGATGAGAATTGTTTCCTATCCTTTTTCCTGTCTGGGCTAAGAAAAAATGCAATTACCAAATCAATGGCCACCTACCACAAAGCCTTATTGATCTGCTCTGGAAGATACCTCACCCAGCACAGCAGTTGCCATGAGGGTTACTACTTGGTTGAGTTGTTTGCAGACATTCTCCAGGAGGCATCCAGTTTCTGGGCAGGGGCCAGAATGGTCAATTAAATGGAGATCTTTAAGAGTTGCTACTTCACCCTGATTAGGTGGCCAAAAGAGATGGTGAGGGCACCTCTCAACAGAGGCAGACATCTATTGTCATGAGGAGATCTTTCTGTATTATTTCCTTGCACACGCAAAATGGTAGCTCTCAGTGGGGGAGGTGGGAAGGCACTTCTTGTAGACTTGTAAGATTCAGAGAAGTCTACAGTGTTAAATTCCCTGGGACACGGCTCCTACTCAGATATCTCCATCTCATGTGTCAGGGTCCCAAGTTTCCCACCTAGGACTCAGATTTTGTCATAACAGGCTTGCCTGGGTGCAACATTCAGTCCTCTTTGATGTTTAGCCACGCTGACTATTCAACAGGGACCTTGCTGTTCAGTTTTTTCCTGCTGCCTGGTTGTGTGAAATGAGGACCTCCTTATAAGCTACCAAAGAGATTCTTTTGCTTCTTTTGCTCTCACACCTAGTTTTCAAATGTTTTTCACTGATTGTCAGCATCTTATTATCCATTTAAAGGAAAGAAATGCAACTTAGGAGCAGCCACACAAATCTGTCAATTATCCTCTTATTTGTCATTCCCTCGAAATGCTGAATAATCATCACACTGGTTATAGTTCCTTCTCCTCTACTGGCATATTCTCCTAAGTTATCACCAGGAAGATATTAAAAATTGGATTGCCACCATGCACCAGGGACTGTTTGTGCTCCACCTATGACCCATGAAAGTGTCCTCATTGCCAAATGGATGTAGAGTGGCCCAGTGCCAAAATCTCATCTTATGTCCTTTCCTTATCAACTGTCACAGATCTGATTCCCCACGAAGCAGACACGGGGAAAGAGGGAAAGGCCTATTTGGGGATAACATCCATGAAAGAAAAGGGGATGAGGCAGGTTTGGGCAAGGAGAGCAGTCAGATCAGATGCAGATCTGACAGTCTGCACCAGTCCAGCAGGGATTGCTAGGGAAAGACTGGCTGATGCAAAAGTCCTCTGTTGAGCAGAAGCAACTAAGCCCTTGTACTGTCACCTTGCACGGTCATTTTTGGGGGCCATCTCAAGAAGAGCATGTCATCGGCTGCTAGCACCTCACTTAGTCATTGCCCTGGGGTCACCATGAGAAAAACATGGCTTTGGCTTAAATGTGGGGGCAGGATCCCCAAAGGAGCCAGCAGAGGGACCCTGTCAATAATGCCCACTCCCTGCAGCTGGGTACTGAATTCTTTCTTGAAGGGCCATCTGAGAGGTGTCTGAAAATCCCACCTACTTCAGCGAGCCACTCCACCTCTTTTGGAGTAGAAATAAGTAGAGAGTTGTGAAGAGGGTGGGAACACATTAGCAGGGGACTAGAATTTTCTTTGTACCTACTGCGCCTTCTGCTAAGAATCTCCTTCCCGATTGCACCGAATAATATACTCGATTCGTCCCCAGTCTTCAACACCTCCTTCTGCATGGCTTCTTCTAAGATACAGGGCAGGCAAATTAGCTTTTCCCTCATCTGTGTTCTCAGAATTATATAGTCAAGCTTCAAACGACGGTGTTGAAATTACTTATGTCTGACTTCTCACCCTGAAAGGCGAGGTCCTCATCCCAGGAAGAACAGCGCATTCTTTTTACATTCTGAGCGCACTTCCTAAATAAATCTAATTGTGGGAAATTCAAAAGTCTCCAAAGAAAGTAGGACTGAAGAAGGATTTTGACACAAAAGGCACAGTAAAAATGCCTTTAGTTCCAAAATAATACATATAAATTAACGTTTACCCCAAAGGTCAATGTAACACATGGGTTAAACTAGCTTTAAAAAATGACTGTGTGTGCTATTCTTGATAGAGAACCATGGATAAATAACCACTTATCTTCTTAATAAAATTGTCTCCTCATCTATAAAAATAAAGTAAGTAGACTCAATGACATAGAAGTTCTCCTCCAAAACCTACAACTCTATTTCGCCACCATGTTAAAGAGCTTCTTTGAGAAATTTTTTTAAAATTCGTGAATCCTCTAAAACAGTGTGATTTTAATAAGTTTCCATGCCCACGGTGTACGTTTATATATTTTATTCCTTTATAGCTACATGTTGCAGTGATTTTGTATTACTTTTGAATCTCTGCACATTTGAAACAACCTCTATGTGAAATTTTAGCTGTTTCAAGATATCTTGCAATTAGGATTCAAAGCAAGTAATTTTCCTGCCAAAATTTCTTCCCCTTGTTATCTCCTCTTTCCATCAAAGTCCATTCAGTCTGCTATAGAACTGGGGCAGTGCTTAGGGCTGCCTCCTTGCATGGAGTGTTAAATCATTGGCCATCTTTTCCAATGTATTTGCACACAAAGGCCTGGTATAAAGGTTAAGAATCCATCTTGATATTATCACTTGGGTAATCAAAGAAGTAATTACAAAAATGCTCTTGGAAGAGAAGCAACACGATTCAGTTTTGGAAAAGCAATTTATTTGTTCTTCTTTTTAAAAAAAGCAGATTTGGCAAGGGTCCACGATTAATTTAACATTTACTCAACATAGCAATGAAGGGAAATCTCTTTTTATTAGAGATAAGTTATTACAATCAAGTTGAGAAATGATTGCATATTTAAACATATGATTATATCATAGGTCATATGCTGAATATATGAATTACTAATTAGGACAACTCTAATGCTTAGGGCTTAGCATATATACCCTAGTAATATCATTTTGTTTCAGATCTTTCTGATGAATCACTTCCCATTAAATCATAAATCCGAAGAATCGCTGGGTTGAAAAGAAGCAATGAGAATGTCTACTCCTGCAGTTTTCAAAGTGTATTCTGTGGAACCCTAGGGTTCCACAAAAATGACCCAAGGGATACATAAGAAGAAAAAGAAAAGCCAAGTAAACAAAGTTCCAGGCCCCTTGACCTGGTTCAACTTGAAAAAGCCTTATTACAGAATTCGAAAGCTATTGGGGCTACTAAAGAAACTCAATATTTTTTTCTAATCTAATTTTTGAAATATAAATCCCTGTGTCACAGTCCCTCCACATGGTCATCCCTTGTCTGCCTGGCTCTCTCTACTTTTGAAGCTGTCAGTTCTATTTTTTGACACTTTGAAAGGTCTTCTCTGATTTAGTCACAAATGTGTTTCCCTACAGGGTACATTCTGTACTTGCGTGAGTTGTTTCAAGTCATTCACAAAGATTTCATTATGTGTGTAACAGGTTGTGTTCTCCACAGACCCTCAACTCAGAGATGGAGTTTAAGATTCATGATATTTGCTGGGGAATCTCTTGGAATCGGTGCCTGTGGAAGGGTGGGAAAGGGCTGGGAAGAGGAAGAAGTCGAGCTGTAATGCCTGTATGAAACTAACCCCACAAGGAGCTCTGGAGCTAACACTCAACAACCTCTTTGATCAAGCAAACTCAGAATCCAATTCTACACATCCTGCCCTGGTTTTCATTATTATTCTGTGCTTGTCATTCCTTCAGGGAATGATCTCTTGCTTCTCTTATCGGGTTCAGGACATCTCAAGCTGTTCGAGGTCTAGTGTCCAGGAGGGGAGTGAAGGGACATCTGGAGGGAACTGTTGTTATCTTTCAGAGGTCAGGTCTCTGAATTGCCTTCAAGCAAGAGGGACTTGCTAGTCTTTAATTAGTGAGTGTAGGGCACTGCTGCAGGCTCAGAGGATTTGGGGAAATGTGCAAAATCAAGATATTCAGGTTCATCAACTTAGATATTCCCATCCCGTTCTTTTCGCCAACATGTATTACCTTTCCTTATAACTTTAATGTCTGGTATGTCCTCTATCCAACCTGGATTCTGACCTGTGCCTAGCAGAGCTGCCTTGGTTTTAAATTAATCTGATGAGTAAATCCTGGTCCTCTTGCTCAGCTTTCTCTGCTGTTGGCACAGAAGACGAGAACGTCTTTGTATGTTGCCAAGGATGCCCTCTGGGTTTCATACAGACTTTCAGTTGTCCATTAATCACTCTCAGCTCTTTGTTTAGAGAGTGACAGGAGCCTAGAATAGCCACTCCTTCTATTACTCTTTTAGTTACTGTATCGTCCATTTTAATCAAATGCCCACTACATGCATGAGCTAGTGTATGCCTTTCCACCAGTATGCATCCCAGTTCCCCATGAGTAAAAGTTTAACAGTAGGATGACCCCTTTGTGCCAGGGGCTATCTGTGCTCCGCTTACCAACAGGAAGTGTGCATTACTGTCCAGGCAGTGAATGATCCAGGTCCAAAGTGCCACCCGATCAACCACTGTCCCAGACCACTCCTGTCACCAACTCTGTGAGTTTGTAAGTTTTTTCTCTATGAAGCAGACTCTTCTTAGAGCATGCTCTTGGTATCAACACCCGCAGAAGGGAGAGAAGGAAGCAGGGTTAGGCTGAGTGAGAAGCCAAGCTCAAATGCAGACCCAATGATGGGCTTATTGGAATTTCTATAGTTAAAATGGCCCATCGGAGTTGTCTCACATCGGGCTGAAATAGCTTAGCCTTTATATGAGTTACTGGACTTCAGGAAGGGTGTGACCATGGGGAAAGTAGCTCTCCGCAGATATTATGCTGGTTGCTTCATCTCATTTAGTCGTCACATTAAGAGTTAACATTTTCTTTTCATTTATTTCTCTATTCACCTATTCTATTTAAAAATCTTAAATTTGTGAACCCATCATAGATATTAAGAGCTTGTGAAAAAAACGATGTATTTTGGCTTACAGTTTCTGAGAGGAGTTGCCAATTCAACAGGACTTGAAGGACAAGAAGGCTACACAACATCACCACAATCTTCACACAAATACTGAGCAGATACTTCAAGTTTCATATATTCAAATTGAATCCCTTGCCCTTCCTCATCTCAGCGGTGGCAACTCCACCTACTAATTGCTCAGGTCAAAGTCTTTGGAATGACTCTTGACTGCCACCATTCTTGCATGCCCCACATCTAATCCCTCATGAAATCATGTTGGCACTACCTCCAACGTGAAGCAAGAATTCAACCTTCTCTCATCGCATCCAATACCACAACCCTTGTCTGGCCAACATTATCTCTTACCTGCATTACTAGAGGTCTCTCTGATTTGATGCTTGATTGCCTGTAATCTATTCCCAAAACCTCCAGTAGAGGGATGGTTTCATAATCGAAAGTCTACATTGGCTTCCTATTTCACTTGGCGTACAAATTAAACCCCTTCTCATGGCCTACAAAGCCCAAATGATCTACCTCCCATCATCTGTATGATCTCATTGTCTGATAACCTCTCACTTGATCACTCTGCTCCCAGCATGCAGGTTGGTATATCACATGGATGGAGCAGTGGTGACAAATGAAACCACTGCTGGATGGAGCAGAGCAGAAAGGGAATTTTATGTGGCAACATGACTGGACATTTTTCTCTTTAATGGTAGCAGAAAGCCTTTGAAGAATTTCAAGCAAGAAAGCAATAGGATTAAACATTTGTTTTGAAAAGATAAGCTGATAGTGCATATGACGGATGGACTAGGGATGGGAAACACAGGGACTAAGGAGGAGAGTTAGAGATGTTGTGATAACACCAATGAAAGAAGATAAAAGCTTGAAAACAAGAATCAGCAACAGAAATAGCAGAGACAGAGTGCGGAATGGTCAGAGCTTGAGAGAAACTTAAAGCATATATAATTGTTAGGCCCGAGTAACTGAATGTTTGTAGAGAAGATGAGTGCAAAGGATTTCCAGGATGTTGGGTTACACAGGGACAAGCAATAAAGGAAGAGGAATGAACTAGAAAACAAGATGCTTTCTATCTGGGATATGTTAAATGGAATATACCAGCTTACCCCATAAGTGAGATATTTCAGAAGGAAATTTATCAGACAATTGAAGTTATAGAACTGAAATTCAGACAATAGATCAACGTGGAGCATACAGATATTGGGAGTGTCAAAAGAAAAATGTTGGACAAATTAAATTTAGCAGAGATCATTTGAGCAATGAATGATTCATGAATCGGACAACACTCTGAACAAAAAGAGGTTCTGAGAGCTCCATCCAGCAGTGTGAGCAGCTTTTATAGGCCAAACACAGAGGCAAAGTAGAGAAATAACCTGATTGGCTACAGCAAGTCATCTACCTTATTTGGGCATGATGCGATGATGAGTTGGCTGCCTGTGATTGGCTGAAACCCAGTTGCTTGTGGTTGGCTAAATTTCTGATGTTGGTTAAACTCCTAAGTTAGGTGACAGCTTGTTTATGTTCTACATTAGAGTGGGATTTGTTACATAGGAACTCAAACTTTGGAGACAGACTCAGACTAATGATCTCCCGCTTGTTTAACAGGATTCAGAATGGCCATTTAATTCAGAATGACAATTAAATCATGAGGAGAGTCTTAGGTATGTCAATATTTAGGTAGAAGTAGAAGTATAGGGTCACTCACTCAAAATTAGCAAGAAGAAGCTGTTGAAGTTTAGAGTGCAAATTAGTCACCTTTTGACCCCTCCAAGTTACAACCAGTAGAGAAAAGACAAAAAGAGCCATGTGGGGATTGATAGATTCCAATATTTATGTTCCAATAAGTCTTAAAACACACTGTTCCTCAAAAAAATTAGGTTTACCTAAAATCTTGTCCCTCAACGTTTCCCATCCGCAATGGTTCCCAAGCTACCTCACTAGTGAGCTTCTGGCCATGTTTGGTCAATGGATAAGATAACAGTGGTGGAAAATTGAGGGCATAGGATGAAATCAAGAAGTAGAATTTTTCTACCTCTTCTACAGTTTGGGGGGCACTTAGTGATAATGGCTGAGCTCCCCCAAACATTCCAGATTCTAACTGGGTGCCCCTTTCTCTGTGGAATGAGGCCACCCTCCCTCTGACTATAATGCCCACAAGACAGGCCCAGCTCTTGGGTTCCATTAATACCACTTCCTTCCTTTCTTTGTGCCCCATCCCTAGGGGTGGTAGCAGCTTCCCAATATTACTGAAATATGTTTTGTTTTTTGGTGTTTCACCATTATCTATTAGACCTCTCAGCTCTTCCACTACTTGTGTAACCAATTACCTATATTACATTTGACTTATCTAGAATGGTCTCCATTTCCTTGACTTGATGCAATGTTAACTCATATATTTTAACAACATATCTACAAATTAAAGCCAAACAATTAAAAGCCTCCTACTGTCTCTCATACAATAACCCCAGAAAAACAAAAGGAGTTCATTTTTGCTATTTTAAACAGAATTGACCTGTCATATTTATCCAGTGGAAAGGTGAAAAAGTGGAAAAACTGGGGGAAGTGGCAGAGAGAACAGGTCTGTTTCCCACTGGAAGTGCATAAGTTGAGCCACTCAGACTCAACTTTTTGGACAAAAGAAGAAACAGCCATGAAATTCCTTTCAGGACTGAGAAATTTCCCTCTGGTCAACAAAAGCAGGGGTCTTCATTCTCTCACCAATATGTCACCCCCAAAAGGAATAGATTAGTCCCTTGTTCTTTTCCTATGAAGGACTGAGCCACAGGACAAGGGGAGAATTCACATGCTCACACTCCACCCAGCATCTTCTAAGAAATACAGTGGCTGGTACCTTCTCACTAAGGAATGTTATGGTCTGGAAAATTAATCCCTTCCTGCAAATAACTGGGGATCCAAGAAAACCTAGTGTGACTGAGTCCAAAGAGAAAGTCAAATTTAATAAGAGGGAGAGATCAGTAAGATTAAATGTTCCAGAAACCTCAAGTTAAGATAGCAATTGAAGATTAGTTATTGAATTCACCAACGAGAAGGTGTTTGATGAGTTTTAATGAGCAACTTCAGAGATATAATGGAGGCATTAACCAGACGCCATTGACTTTGGAATTGAATAGTGAGGAAGTGATTCCAGTGTGAACAGTTCTTTCAAGCAGTTTAGCAGGGAAGGATATACAAGGGTGAACAAAAGAATGGAAAGAAAAATAGGGAGAATATTTTTTAATTAAAAATACTTTCATATGTTTACATGCTGATTGGAAATAGCCAATAAAGAGAGGAAAATTGAAGACAGAGAAAAAAGAGAATTTGTTAATGAAGTATGAACATTCAAAGCCCAAGAGAATAAAGAATGCAAGATATAGCTGACAGATGACTTATGGAAGGAAGAAACTTCATTCTCCTGAGACAAGACAATGAGAAGTAGAGATAAGGAGAGATAGACATAAATTTGTTGAATTCCTCTAACCAACAGTTATCATTTTCCTTTTTAAATTAATTCAAGACACATACTACTGCTAGTCAAAAATATTGGAGAGTATATAAAAATCTAACATGATCTCACCAATTTAATATAATTGCAGTGAAAGGAGAAATATTCCTATTATCACCTCGTGGATGAAGCCACTTTACCTTAACTGTTTCCCTTACCTTACATGTCTCTATCATTTCTACCAATGGTGGTAGTCCTGGATCAATGCTGGGCAGAGAAATTTGTTCCATGGGCATTTGTATTAAACTTGCAGTTTCCGTGATATACATATGAAGGAATTACATGAAAAAATAGTTCCATGATAAAAAATGTAAAATGCTTTTCTTTGCTGAAAAATATATTGAAGGCCTTATTATTGATTGAGTCAAGAGAATTATACAAAAGCATTGTTTCTCCACCATTATTAAACTATAGATGTTTTTATTAGTGTCAATCACACAGGATGCATGTTCTTAGCAGCATCCTTTGATGCTACCGTTGCTGTTTCTGTAGAAAATCATGCACCATATCCTATAACCTGAGGCCTTTCTATTATAGTAAAGACAGTCCTAGTGATGTTGTATTCCACTGAGGCCCAAATTTATTTCTCAGGAATGTCATTAGAGTTTTTATATTGAGATGACTTCGTAACATCTTGTCAACCACCAGATTGGAAACAGTGTTTGAACAGGTGAAGTGCTCCATACTTTCACTACACACCTATTAGAATGGAAAAAAAATATCTAAAACACAGACAATACCAAATGTTGTCCAGGATGTAGAACCACAGGCATTCTCACTCATTACTGGTGGGAATGCAAAATGGTACAGCTACTTTGGAAGGCAGTTTGGCAGTTTCTTGCAAAAAATAAACATATTCTTACTATAGGATCCAACAACCACACACGCTACTAACCATTTATCCATAGGAATTGAAAACTTGTATCTATACAAAAACCTGCACACTGATGTTTATAGCAGCTTTATTCATAATTTACAAAACTTGGAAGCAACCAAGATGTTCTTCAGTGGGTAAATGTATATATAAATTAGGGTTTATCCAGACAATAGAATATTATTCAGTGCAAACAAGAAATAAGCTATCACGCCATGAAAAGACATGAAAGAAACTTAAATTCATATTACTAAAGTGAAAGAAGCCAATCTGAAAAGGCTGTATCCTGTATGATTCCAACAATATGACATTCTAGAAAAGGCACACTATGAAGGCACTAAAAAAAATCAGTCGTCATGTGATTGCCAGGTGTTAGGAGAGAGGGAGGGAGGTATAGGAAGATTACAGAAGAATTTCTTTGTATGATACACTATGATGGTGAACACCTGTCTGTATACATTTGTCCAAACCCATAAAATATACAACACCAAGAGTAATCCCTAATGTAACCATGGACTTTGGGTGGTAATGACATGTTAATGTAGGTTCATTGATTGTAACAAATACACCACTGTGATGGGAGATATTGATAAGGGGGGAGGCTATGCATGTGTGAAGGCAGGTGGTACATGGGAAATATCTGTACCTTCTACTCCATTTTGCTGTAGACTTAATGCTGCTCTAAAAAAAGTGCCCCCTTATCCATTGATTCACTGATGGACACTTAGTTGATTCCACATCTTGACACTTGTGGTATATATGCACAATGGGATATTATTCAGCCATAAAAAAAAGTAAAATCCTGTCATTTGTGGCAACGTGGATGAGGTTGGAGGACATCATGTTAAGTGAAATGAACCAGGCACAGAAAGACAAAGATTATGTGTTTTCACTCATATTGGGGAGCTAAAAAAGTTAATGTCATAAAGTAGAGAGTAGAATATTGGTTACCAGATCCTGGGAAGGGTAGGGGAAAGTGGGATAGGGTGAGGTTGGCTAATGGTACAAAATTACAGTTCATTACAGTTAAATAAGGAGGAATAAGTGCCAGTGTTCTATAGCACAGTAGAGTGACGATAGTTAACAGTAAAGTATTGTATATTCCAAAATAGCTAGAAGAGACGAATTTAAGTGGTCCCAACAAATGATAAATGTTTGAGATGATGTGTATCCTGATTACCCTGATGTGATCATTACACTTTGGATATATGCATGAAAATATCACATGTTCTCCATTAATAGGTACATTTACTATACATCAATTATAATTTTTTAAAAGACCATAAAATGCTAAAATAACTGTAATTGAAAAAAATGCGTTTCATACCCATTATCAGAACTTCACCATTCTCTAGTCTCTGCTTCCAAGATCTCCATAAAGCTACCAAATTGAGAACAGCCCAAGAAGAATGACAACCTCGAAAACAGCAAACTCTACAGCAGCAACATCTTCCATGCTAACTTTTGCAGTCCAAATTCTTAGTAAAGACAATGTCATGACTTTTTGATTACCTTGATTTGCTAGTTTCCCACAGAGCTTGAAAAAATCAAAGTTGAAAGACTTCTGGCCGGGCGAGGTGGCTCACACCTGTAATCCTAGCACTCTGGGAGGCCGAAGTGGGTGGATCCTTTGAGCTCAGGAGTTCGAGATCAACCTGAGCAAGAGTGAGACTCCGTCTTTACTAAAAAAATAGAAAGAAATTAGCTGGACAACTAAAAATATATAGAAAAAATTAGCCGGGCATGGTGGCACATGCCCGTAGTCCCAGCTACTTGGGAGACTGAGGCAGGAGGATCGCTTGAGCCCAGCAGTTTGAGGTTACTGTGAGCTAGGCAGAAGCCACAGCACTCTAGCCCGGCCAACAGAGTGAGACTCTGTCTCAGAAAAAAAAAACAAAAAAACAAAACTTGAAGGGCACCTTATCACAATATTTTTTCAAAATGTGTTTCAAGAATCCACTTGAATTAGAATTACCTAGGTTGCATATTTTAAAATACGCAATTCTGATCTTAATAATAATACTCTCTGGAGATAGAGCCCTGAAATCTGTCTTTTTAATAATTTCCCCAGGATTATTTTCAACTAAAGGCTAATAATGACTGTCTCAGAAATTCTGTCACCTGACTTCCCTCACTATTTTTCAAATTTATTGAGATACAACATGTACAAAGAAGAAGGCAAATCCATCTACAGAGTGATTGCTTCTGCATAGCCGGTACTGATATCAGGACAGAGACCCAGACTGGAACCCCCCAGAAGTACCCTTGTGCCCGCTTTTGGCCACTACGCCCTATAGAGAATAACCACTCTCTGGATTCATAACATCATTCGTTTGTTTTGCCTAGTTTTCAACTTTATGTAAATGAAATCAAATAATATATACTTTTGGAGGATTGACTTATTTAACTCAATGTTATTTTGAGAGATTCATTAATGCTGTTGTGTTTAGTTGTAGTTTGCTTCTGGTCTTTGCTGTGCAGTCGTCTCTTGCATGAATACACAATATAATTCTCCTTGTATTGTGGGTAGACACTCGGGTTGTCTCCAGTTTCTACCTATTACAGATAGTGCTGCTATGAACACTTTTATACATGTCTTTGGTACACATATATACCTAGTTCTGTTGGCTAAAATATTGAAGGATAGAACTACTGGATCATAAGTTATTTTTTTGTTGTTGTTCAGCTTTAGTTTTTTGGGTTTTTATCTTTCCAAAGTATTGTACCAAGTTAAACTCCAGCCAGTGGGTATGAGGGTCCAGTTGCTTCACATCCTCCACACCCTCACTGGTGTCATCTGTCTTTTTCATTTTATCCATTGTGGTTGCGGTATGCCAGGATCACTTTGCGATTTTAATTGTATTTCCCTGATGACCAGTTAAACACTTTTTCTATGTTTATTGAACATTTTAATATTCTCCCTTACAAAATGCCTGTTCAAGTCTTTCACCCATTTTTTTTTAATTGGGCTGTCTGCCTTTTGCTTATTGTAGCAGTCACTTATATATTCGGAATTCAAGACTGTTGTTGAATATATATATTGGAAATGTATTCTCTAGTTGTGTGGCTTGGCTTTTCACTCCTTAAAGGTTACAGTTTTGAACAAAAAGTCTTAATTTCAATGTGATCCCATTTATCACTTTGTGTGTTTTTCTTAAGAATGGTCTATCATAAGTTCATGAAGATAATCCCCCTCTTTTTCCAAAAACCTCATTATTTTTATCTTTCACATTAATGTGGCCTATTCAACCGGAATAATTATTTTTTTATTTTTTATATGATGTATAGTAGGTATCTCCCCTCTTTTTGTGTTGAAAAAAGAAAAACGAGAGGGAGAAGAATAAGCCTAAGGAGAAGGTCACACTTGCCCGTGATCGCCCAGGTGGGATAGACAGGTCTGGTTATAGTCTTATAATTCACTTGCTACCTGCTTCCTTCCATTGATATAATTCTTTTCACTCTAAGCAATGATTTCTCTAGGCAAAACAGCCTCACCAACTTATGGTTTTATTTAAAGTTCTGTTTTCTGACCACCATTCTCATCTAAACCAACTCTAACCTCGATATTCTTTACGTTTTAGGGCAAAACAGAGATGTCAAAAAAAATAAAAACACTCAGTCCCCTAAAGCACAGGTCACACGTCTAGTACATAAAATACCACTTTTGTAGCGTAACTTTAAATCATGGTCCATAAATACCCCGGTTCCACTCCAGGCTTTGTCATTATTTAATTATCTAAAGAGAACAAATACATTCACTTCTGTTTTCTCATGTGTAAAAGGGAGTAGGAGGAGATTCACTCCAAATTTCCTCTCATTTAAAAAAAAATACAAGAAAAGTTATGATTCCATTACTTTATTTTATTTTCAAGATTTAGCCTCTCTGTAATTATGGCAACATATGACACATTCATTTTCTCCCTATTCAGTCATTGCAAAATAAGAATGACTGGATATTATTAAAACTTAAGGACATTCTGTGAAAGCAACTCAAAGCATTTAAATTCTTGCAATTCATAAAAAGTATCTTATCTCCTTATTGCAGTATGCCAAAGAAGTTCCATTTTAAAACCCAACTCTAGTCTGACACCTTCATTAACCACGCAGATGTGTTGTTTGATGTGTTATTCCCTCCTAAAAAAAATCTCAATATCCAACTGTGCAGGAAAGACAGATCAAGAGTGAGGCCAAAGAATGAGTTTTATTAATGACTGCTGCCTGGTTTGTATACATATCTCAGTTCATATCCTGGGAAATTATTTTTCACTCAATCCATTTCTATTACAGTCCTGTATTGTGTTACCACCTCATTATCTCTCTGAAAGACCGATTCAAAGTGAAGTTTAACATGCTGAGCATTTGGACAACAAAGAGCAAGATTTTTTTTTTTTCTTTCTAGCAGGAAATTCCTGGGAGGTCTCTGGCCACTTTCTTTTTATCACTGACAAGTTGGTTTTGATATTTGAAAATGTAGAGATCAATACCGACTTAGCTGTCAAAATGATTTCATAGAAGAAACTCTCTAATATTGGAATATTAGGAATAATACCTCATATCTTCAAGACCTATGATATAAACTTTTTGACAATGTCCAAGTGTCCCCAGAGGGGGATCCCTGGAAATAACCTCAAGGTATTTAAAGAAAACATTTATATTAAGTTCTAGTACAGACACACTCATGGCCTTCCAACTTGAGTTTGGACATGATTGAGGTGGTATCAGGAATCCGTGAGACGCTTCCACTATTTTAAATCACCTATAGAAGGATGATACCTGCCCAGGGCAATTAAAATTCCACATCCATTTACTATGGGGAATTTTTAACAAATTATTTTAATTGTACTGACTTTCATGCAGGTCAGAATCTATTACTGGAAGATAACTTCTAGCAATAAAAAATATGGAAATAATTTAAATATCATTTAACAAACAGAGTTAGTTTAAAAGTTAGTCCTCAGTAGTCTGTGTCTTAATCATGGTGGTGATTACAAGAGTCTAGGAATTTGGCAAAACACATTGAGGTGTACACCAAAAGAGTATATTTTATCATACATAAATGTGAAAGTGTATTTTTAAGGGAAGCATTTCGAATCAAAGTATGGGTGTTACGGGGAAGCTTTAGTATCGGGACAGGATCCTGAGAATTCACTTTCTTAGATGGAGGACAGAGTGCTTTGTCCCAAAGCAACAGCTGGGAAGGGAGAGCATCTTGATTGGGCCTCAGAGAGTCAAGGTGCATTGTGGTCACACTGTCAAGGGGAGAGCATTGCCCACTGTAAGCCCTTGGGAGAACCCAAGGAGATAAGATAAGAAACCGGAAAGCAGACCTGGCATCCTGAAGTGTCACCAGGTGATCTTTCAGGCCAAGGGATGGGGTAGAGGTGACACAAGGCAACAGGAATGCCAAGAAGCAGCACAGGCAGGTGGAAGCGAAGATTCAGATGCAGAGCCTAGAGCTAAGCCCACGATAAAAGAAAGCCGGAGCAGATTGTGTTTTGTTGTCATTTTTAATGACCTCTTCAAGTCAAGAGTTCCAGCTCCCAGTTCTACACTAATGGCAGTGTGAGCTTCTTATTCTCTCTGAACTTTCATTTTCTCAGTATCAAAAGAGGAAGACTAGGGTGGACCATCTTCCTAGTCTCTTCTCATTGAGAACATCACGTGAGTTGAAAGACCACGTCCGGGTCTCTCTTCTATAAGCGTTATCTCACGTGTATGTGGCACAAAGACATTGTTAACACAGGCATATAAAAGTCTTCTCTGGGACTGAAAAAATATATATCTCCACTTGGCGTTTACCCTTCAGCCTTCTTTAATTTCTGTGAAACAAGTAGAGATGTAGAAAAACCAGACAGGTTAAACATGGGTCCAGCTGTGATTAGCTCTCACCCTCTCATCCATGCCATTTTACTTAGTTTTGGCAATGGCAGGTAACGAGTGTGGACTCGGATGCTCTTTAGACAGGTTGCACCAGGCCTGGGTTATGCAGTCATGAGAATTGGGCGCTGGTGTGGTCAGCTGCATAAATAGAGATATGTGGAAACCAAGCAATTGGGAGAGAAGGAGGCAGTTGATTGGGAAGCTACTTCTGCAGATCTCTGTCCCCAAGGACCTTCAAACCAGCTAGTTCATTCCATCCTCTAAGATGCTCTCTTGGGTGTGTCGTGCTAGTGTTATTGTGCAAATGAGGAGCTGAAGAGGCGAGTCTTGAAGATATTGCTTCAAAATCTATGTCCAGTGAGACCAACACTGGCTTGGAACACAGTGAGGAGGATGTTGCTCTCCTAGGGAAGCCCATAGGCATGAGATGAGGCTGACTGATTTGCAAACATCACAATAACAGCCCATGTCCCTAAGAACCACCGAGGGAGCTTGTGAAACAAGCATATTCCTAGGTCCTCTTAAGATATTTTAAAGTAGTAAGCATGAAGCCCGTGGTTGCACATAATTCTGATGCAAGATTTATTTTTTTGGATGAATATTAAGAGGCCATTCGACCAGGTCACAGGTAGATGACTGTGCTGGATTAAAGAAAGTAATAAGGTAGTCATTCAAAGTCTAAGGGATGACAAAAAGAGATAGCTTAGAATGAAAAGTCTCTACCACGACACACCTATTAAAATGACTAAAATCCAGAACACTGACAACCCCAAATGCTGGAAGAATGTGGAGCAAATGCAATTCTATTTCATTGCTGGTAAGAATGCAAAATGGTCCACCTACTTTGGAAGACAGTTTGGTAGCTTCTTACGAAACTAGGCATGGGCTTGCCGTATAATCTAGCGGTCACATGCCTAGGTATTTACCCAAACTGGTTGAAAACTTATGGCCACACAAAAACCTGTGCGCAAATGTTTATAGCATCTTTATTCACAATTGCCCAAATGTGGAAGCAACCAAGATGTCTTTCATTAAGTGAATATATAAACAAACTACAGTACAATGGAGTATTATTCAACAATAAGAAAAAATGAGCTGTCAAGCCACAAAAAGACATGGAGGAATAGTAAACGCTATTGCCAAGTGAAATAAATCAATCTGAAAAGGCTACATGCTATATGATTTCAAATACACGACCTTTTTGGAGAAGGAAAACTAGGGAGACAGTAATAAGACCCATGGTTGCTGGGACTTGGCAATGGGTGGAAGGAAGGAGCCACAGGTGAAACACAGAGGATTTTTAGGGCAGTGAAACTATTCTGTATGACACTATAATGTCGGATATATGTCATCATATATTTGTCAAAATCCATCAAATATACAACAAAAACAGCAAACCCTGATGTAAACTACAGACTTTAGTTAATAATATGGTATCAAAATTGGTCCAATAATTGTAGCAAATGTACTACACTGATGCAAGATGTTACTAACAGGGGAAACTTTGTTGGGGCTGGGAGGACCTGAGACGGTAAATGAAAACTCTCTGTACTTTCCACTTAATATTTCTGTAATTGCAACTGCCCTAAAAAAATAAAATCTATTAATTTAAAAAAGAAACATGACCTAATATTATAAAAGGGAAAAAAAATTCTCAAGCTTCCTTTGAGCACTATCCTATCAGAGGCTAAACCCACCTTCTCTTGAAGGGGCCCAGCCCGCGAGTACCATTTCACTGTGTTGGAGAAGAAGAGTGTCTCGAAGAATCTCAGATTGTTAGGGCTCTGAATTCCATATGTACAGTTATATAAAAATCCCTGTCAGTATGGTTCTCTAAGAGGGACACTGAACTTTCTCATTGGTGAATGGACATCTGATCAATGTGTCTCTCCAGCACCCATCCTCATGCCATGGGATTCTGATAGATCCGTCCATCACGGAGCCTTTGGCTGCAAAGAGGGGCCCTCGAGCCAGGCCGGGTCAGTCGTAGCACACTCCACTCCTTCTTCCTGTATGCACCAAGACTGGCCCAGGGGGCTAGGCACTGGCCTATGCAGCGCCAATCACAGCTCTTCTGTGAGATTTGATACAGAAAGCTGAGCAAAGAAAGGGGAAACAAGGAGAAGGGGGAGCAAGAATGAAGGAGAGGAAAAGAGGGAAGGGAAAAAGAGAGAAAGAAAAAAAAGAAGAAGGAGCTCTCTTCCTGAGATTAAAAACTGCAGGAACATTGAAAGCAAAGAGCTACCAGATCCATTTTTTTTTCCTGCCCATACAGACAGTCTGAGTGAGAATAAAGCTAATGAGAAGAGACAAAGGATGGAAAGGAACAGAAACAGGGACAAGAGAGGTGCAGAGGAAGAGGAAAAAGAAACAATACCATATTTATCACTCCAAATTTTTTAATTACGTTTGCCAATACAGTTCTTTTTTTTTCTTCGTCTGTTAGTTTCTAGATGTGGGTTTCTGGCATCGGCAGTAATCTTACCAAGATAGTGGGCGGCACATATTCCCTGGGCGCATCATTACCCAAATCCTCCCCACGTCTGAGATCCCTGCACGCACTGGGAGTCTGATTCCCTTCCAGCACTCTGCAGTCAGAATAGTCACCAACTTCTGTTTCCAGAAAAGTGGAAGACACCTACTGGGAAGACACGTTCAGGAAAGATTTTTTAACATTTACAGGTTGAACAAACAAAACAATGCTGTTACCACATAAGCGGCAAATCTCAAGGGTGATCAGAGAGTCAAAACAGAGAATTCGGGCAAAACAATGTCATGAAATGAGAGCCTGGCTTAGAAAATAAGTTACTAAGTTAGCCTAGTCGTTGGCTGCATATTCAAATAGGGATTTCAAGGGAAAGATGTCACTAAATAAGGGGCGATAAGGTAAGAAAGTTGTATAGAAGGGGAGTAAATCTAACACAGACTGAAGGCCTGCCTTTGTTTCCTTTTAAATATATCTTTCAATTTTATTTTTTAAATTGCTCTTTTTAGGGATATTGTAATCTCTGTTTTACATATGCTGAACTGGAGACTCTGAAATGATGAACGACTTGACCAGCTACTTAGTGGCCAGATCAATAAATTTATCAGATTTGTCTGAGTCATGGCCAGTACATTTGTTCCTATACCATTATGGGATGGAGGGAGATATTGGGCAGCTGTTTTCTCTGTTTATGGCCTCAGTCTCATAAAGGAGACAGAATCTCCCTGGATATCTTGCCTCTTAGACAGTTCCTACCTCTCTCTCTGTTTGCATCTTCTTTTATATCCATGCCTGCGATTAGCAAACCTGCCTAAAGAGGCTATTCTGCAATCAGTGTGAAGACACACAAGAGGAAGAAGGTGCTGACGGGCCCTCCCTTGTGCAGTCTACTGGGGAAGAAACAGTAAGAAAACAATTGCACCACTGCATGTCATGTGGGAAAATGGAAGCACAAGCAAAAAGCTGGAGGGCAGAGGTGCAAATGGCCCTCTTTTCCTGGGGATCTGTAGGAAGACTTCACAAAGGAAGTCATATTGGAGATGTGCCTTCAAGGGTTTTGATAGGTGGAGAGAAGAGGACCTCTTATGGATTTATAGTGTTAAAGGAATTTCTTTTTTTGGTTACCCTGAGTGGTGGGCAAATATTGTTCTGTTTGTCCAATATAGTTTCTCTCTCTCTCTCTCTCCCCCCCACCAAAAAAATCCTTTAGAAAACTACCCCTCTTCTCTCAGTTCATAAGTTTTGTTTCTGACCCTTGCCTCATAAGCCACAGTAAGACATTGACTGATTAGGGATTGAGTTATGCCCATGTTTGACCAACTAAGAATCACACCCATCACTTTCACATTCATTTATTTGTCAGAAAATCAGGACTTTTTCAGAGCTTGTTATCTGGGAGGATGTAAGTCTCTAAGGGCCATTGTTCCTATGTGCCAACATGTAGAAAGGGCTTGTCTGAAAGTAAAGTCAGTTAGAGCAGACATTC